>LR812543.1:38633923-38636423 GCA_903798195.1 Danio kyathit
CTAAATATGTGCATGTGTGTGTGTCTTTCTTCCAGGCTCCAGCGTCTGGTGAAGGACCTGGTAAAGCAACAGCAGGGGCAGGACAGTGGCCAGTGGGCCAGTAACAAAGTGTCCGGCCTGGACAGAACCCTTGGGGAGATCTCACGAATTCTAGAAAAACAGGTTTGTTCATCTCAAATCAGTCTCTGGTCAATTCTGATAGAGACTCTACAGATCTCCAACTCTTCAATCGCATCTTTATAACTCTTCCTGGTACGTAGATCCCAAAAATGACCAGAATAAGTACAAGAAATGCTTCATGATTAAGTATCTCTCTTTTTTGACCCAACTGCTGTTTTTAATTTCGATATGGTTAACTGCTGCAAATGTTGATATAGAGATCCTCATAGTGATGGTATCCCGCTCAAAGTCTAAAGTATACCATTTCCACCAAGAACAGAAGAGAAATTTAGTTTGTACCATGCTAAAATTGTGTTTGAATGTTTTATAATCAATAATCAGTTGAATAATGAATAATCCATAGTGTATTGAATAAACAATCAATATACAGCAGGGATGTCCAAACTCGGTCCTGCCGGTGTCCTGCATAGTATAGCTCCAACTTGCTTCAACACACCTGCCTGGAAATTTCTAGTATACCTAGAAAGAGCTTGATTAGCTGGTTCAGGTGTGTTTATTTGGGGTTGGAAATAAATATGTAGGACACCGAGTTTGGACACCCCTGATGTACAGGAACACACAGAACAAGGTGTGCACGGATCCTTAACAAGTCTTAAAAAGTCTTAAATCCCATAGTATGAAAATAGGGCCTTAATTAGTCTTAAAATGTCTTAAATCCGTGTTTCAGGGGTCTTAAAATGCAATCAAACTGACCCCGTGAAGAAGATTTTAAAGATTCTGCTTAAATCTGTTTGTCTATCATCACACAGAGCAACATAGGGAGAATCAAAGTTCATTTATAGTCTTTGGCTGAACCTAATGAAATACATGCTCGCTTGGATTTTATTTACTTAATTAACATTTGCTGGGATTTTGCTTACGTGAACATAGTTCACAGGGATTTTGCTCTATAGTAGCTCATAGCAGCTGCATTAACCTGTACATTAACAAAGGAAGGACTAGAGATGCACCGATCAACCGGCCAAGTACCGGAATCTGCTATTTTTTTTCTCATGACCAGCTTGATCAATGACCAGCACATAGTGTTGTCATAGAGACGCCTGCAGACGCTCACAGCCACATATAACATGTCTTTGGTGCTGATTCCTGAACGTTTTCCTCAGTGTGAAAGTGGCATTATGTTATTAATACTAGGGTTGGGCCGATAGACTATGCCATCGCCGATGGCCGATAAATTTCACGATGCTGAGCCGGCATCGTGATCCATCGCCCCGCCCCACATTTATATTGATATATAACTAATTATTTGCATGTCATCTTAATAGCAATAACGGTCTTTTCATGAGCCGTGTTAAATTTTACATATAGCTGCTGCTTGCACGGCTGACAGCATCGTGAGGATTAAATGAAGGATTATACAGTACCTCTCGCGCTTAAAATGTGTAGATTCAGTGGCCCACAGACTTTACAGTGAGTGCCTTTAGTTATTTTCATAGCGGACTTGAAGCCACTGGAAGTCTTTTATCCACTCTTGGAAAAGTGTAAATAGTGGATTAACATTCAGCACATGCTCACTAATAAGATGTGCCATTATTAGTAACTTTAGGTGATTTCTAAAACTAAATCTGTCAGTGTTATTTTCATTCTCTCATCTTCAGCGCTTCACATTTTCGCGGTTGTGGCTCCTGTCATCTGAAGGCAGAAGGCATTGACTGAGTGATTGACAGCTGATATTAACCAATCCATTTGCGTTCAGTTCTAGAGCAGTGGGCCAATAAGAAGAGCACAAAGGCGGGGCAAGCATTGCGGGCTTTTTTTACTTCAGCAAGTTCACATAACAACTGTTTTAATCTGTTCCTGAGCACTGCGTTTGACGTCTTTAGGTGCAAAGATGCATCCTGCATAAATGTCTCCTAAATCCGCGCACGCGGTGAGGATTTTGCAGTGAAAACAGGTCGCACGGCAACAATTTATGCACTAGCTCAAATGCTTCCAAATATATATTTTAGGTCGCATAAAATTTCGGGCGCATACGCCGAAACGGTCAAGTCCTAACATCTTTACTTGTTATTATTTCCTCATAATAATAATAAAATAAGGAAGTTATCATTAATCACAATACAAGTGATTACATTACAGTGAACTCCAAACGAACTCTCATCTTCTTCACCAGCTGTGGGAAAAAGCCATTATAACGACACAGATCACTCCGCATATTCATGCCAGAGTCCCATGGAAAAAAGTGATTGACAGGTTGTAATTTGGGTGTAACTTTATTTATTTATGGTTTGGTTATGGGTAAAGCAAAGACCATGTGGGTCAGGTAGTAAAAACGGTAGTCTACAATTAATTAATTTGTTATGAATTAATTGATATTTAA
>LR812543.1:38638923-38938923 GCA_903798195.1 Danio kyathit
ATTGTTCTGGATCTGTTCTGAAATTCAACTCCAATTGTTTATTTCCAGTATTGCTTTTAGTATAGTGTTAGTACACAGTAAAAAATGCAGCTTTGCACACAATTCCTTCTTGTTGTCTCAGCACAAATTAAGTTAACTTAATCGTTTTTATAAATTTAAGTGGATTGAACATAAATTAATTAAGCTGTCCCAAAAAAAGTGTACACTACCTGACAGAAGTCTTGTCGCCTATCCAATTTTTAGGAACAACAAGTTCATTCATTCATTCATTCATTTTCTTGTCGGCTTTGTCCCTTGCGGGGTCGCCACAGCGGAATGAACCGCCAACTTATCCAGCACGATTTTACGCAGCGGATGCCCTTCCAGCCGCAACCCATCTCTGGGAACATCCACACACTCATTCACACTCATACACTACGGACAATTTTTAGCTTACCCAATTCACCTGTACTGCATGTCTTTGGACTGTGGGGGAAACCGGAGCACCCGGAGGAAACCCACGCGAACGCAGGGAGAACATGCAAACTCCACACAGAAACGCCAACTGACCCAGCCTAGCCGAGGTTCGAACCTGCGACCCAGCGACGTTCTTGCTGTGAGGCAACAGCACTACCTACTGCGCCACTGCGTTGCCGGAACAACAAGTTATTAATTATTATTATTATTATTATTATTATTATTATTATTATTATTATTATTATTACATTTATTTATAATTTTAAAAGTGCAAAAGGGGAATTTAGGACTTTTTTTTTTTAATTTGGAAACTCTTCATTAAGTAAACTCGGCACACCTGAAGCAACGATAGGTGCATGGGAGCAATAAGCATGTAAAAATGTGCAAAAGGGAAACAAACAATCTTGCACAGTATCAGTACTTGCTGAATGAATTTATCACATATGATGTTTCAGTCCCATGACCTTCATCAGACATGTACACAACATATTTAAAAAACACTAGTCAGTGAACATCATCAAAGCGAGTCAGTCACCGTGCATAGCACAAATAAGCAATGTGTCTCATTCATTGGGAATTAGTTTGAGAGCTCAAAATGCTCAAGTACTGTATTTGTGTATAACAGGACACACACAAATTCAATTCAATTCATCTTTATTTCTATAGCGCTTTTACAATGTAGATTGTGTCAAAGCTGCTTAACATAGAAGGTCTAGTAAATTGAAACTGCATCAGTCCAGTTTTCAGAGTTGAACTTCAGTTTAGTTCAGTTCCGTGTGGATTAATTTTTACTGCTGAAAGTCCAAACACTGAAGAGCAAATCCATCGATGCGCAGCTCCACAAGTCCCAAACCAAGCAAGCCAGTGGCGAGGAACAAACTTCACCAATTGACAAAAGTGAAGGCGAAAAAAACCTGAGAGAAACCAGGCTCAGTTGGGCACATCCATTTCTCCTCTGGCCAAACTGTTTGCAGTCTACTGTAGTCTGCGGTCTAGGAGCAAAGAAGGCTGGCCCACGGGATCAATGCGGTGACTCGTCTGTCACTGGGATCTTTCAGAAATTGGTCTCATGCTCAACACTCCTCTATGATCACCCAGCATCGGCTCATGATAGAGCCTAGTCCAGGATAACGGAGACCTCGGGATAAGGAAAAACAAACTAACATAAGCTTAGATGCCATTCAAAATATAATGTCTTTTGGGAAGTGTTTCCAGTTGCCCTAATTAATGTTACAAAAAGGGAACTGCGACAACAATTTTAACAAAAGATTTTGTTTTTCAAAATGATTTATAGCTGATTAAAGCATTACATTAACACACACACACACGATATTAACTTGTTACATTGACTAATCAACTAGTCAGTTGTTAGACGACTTGTTAGTTGACCACTGAGACCAATCTCTGGTAAACAGAGATCAATAAACAGGAATGGATTGGTGACATCACTTTGGTAATGAAACAAGGCATTTACTGTTTGTTTTGGTGCTTTTCTGTAATACAGTCAATAAAGAGTTGTGCGGTTTGGTGGGTGTGTTTCAGTGGGTGGATGGATGGTACATTGATGGTGTGCCTGTATTGACCAGTGGGAGGAGATGTGGGTTGTTAATGGTCTTTCTGAAAGGAAAGGAGAAAGGTAAGGGAGACAAGAGGGTGGTAAAGCTGAGCTAATGGGTAGGAGGAGGGCCGAGGGAGGAGAGGAGAGCATAAGCTGCTAGAGAAGAGTGAAGGGGATGCAACCGTCAGCAATAAAACCCATCCACAATGTGAAGTGTTGATTGATAGTGACTGTTTTAAATGCTTTGTAGTTATGAGACAATGTAACATGTTTCATGCCGTTTTTATTACATTTACTATTGTTGTTGTTGTTTTTTCATACTCAAATGCCACTTACAGTTCATATAATTTCTGGGATGCCACCAGTAAAGTGAACAGAAATTTAAAAGGATAGTTCAACCAAAAATTTGGTTTCTGTCATCATTTACCCTTCACTTTATAAGTTTATTTTATTCTCTTGGACTTCCACTTTCATACTATTTGTGTTTCCTACTGTGGATGTCAGTGGTTAATCGTTTCCAATATTCTTCAAAATATCTTATTTTGTGTTCATGTAAACCAGGGGTGTCCAAAATCGGTCCTGGAGGGCCAGTGTCCTGCAGATTGTAGCTCCAACTTGCCTCAACACACCTGTAAGGATGGTTCTAGAAAGCCTAGTAAAAGCTTGATTAGCTAGCGCAGGTGTGTCTGATTGTGGTTGGAACTAAACATTGCAGGACACCGGCCCTCCAGGACCGAGTTTGGACACCCCTGGTGTAAACAAAAAAGAGTCTTACTATAGTTTTGGACCACTTGATATTGAGTATGTACTGAGTAAATTTTTTATTTTTTATTGGGTGAACTATCCTTTTGAGTTGGAATTGACCCATCATTTCTTTAAGAACATGTTTGTTTAGAAATCTAGCAAGTTAGGTCTACAGTAACTTAACACTGATAATATAACCAACATGCTTCACATTCAGTTGAACAGATTTTCTCAGATCAGCTTAGAACTGTCTCTTGAGTGACAGCTTCTATCAAGAACTTGAGTACATTTCTTGCGTTCTGTCCCCAAGGCCTCCTACACAAACTCGTTCTGGAGATTTCCGCAGAGACTTTGGTTGAAAGAACTCCCGCCGTTTTTGTTTTTCTAAGTCGCAGGAACGGTGAAGTGCTTGTGGAAATGTCAGCTCCTCAGGCTCTTTTTTTGTAGTCTTTCGGGAATAAGACTCTTTTAAGAGTACAGTATCTGGACTTCATTTAGACTGTCAGTCACATCCATGGATTCCTATGTCCAGGTAGGTCTGCACACCACTGAAACTGGGCAAGTCTGTGAACCCTAGTTGTCGAGCAGTTCCGCCTCTAATCCTAGGACAAAGTCAAATAAATACTCGTCTCCTTCATTGGGAGTTGGCGTACAGCTCTCCCCCCTAGCATCACCTCGAGTCAAGAACGTTTAGATTATTTGACCTAACAAGCATCTCTCATGTCACTGACTCACCTACAGATTTGTTTTTTTTCTCATACCCATATCTGATTCAGTCTCCACTTTCTCCACTAATTCCTCCAACAACACCAGACTCTATGCGCCCCTTCTAGCCCCTCAAGCAGTGCGGCCTCCCCCACTCCTCTTTCCTCATGCTGACTTTGCTTGGGCACAGTCTCCGACCTTTGCCCGCCTCTCCCTCAGAGCCCTCTAATGGTTTATTTTGTGTCAAACCAGGTTTCGGGTTGTCTCCAGGAGAACTGGCTGATCGAAGAGCCTTTTTTCCCTTCTTGTCATTCAGAAATTTTCAGGGGAGTTTCTTTTTCCTCTGATCTGTGCTATTTTACCTTAGCTGAATGAGCTCACGTATTTACATTCTGCCAGGGAGTGTTTGTCACCGCTTTCAAATAAAAACCAGGCCAAGATCGACGGCCTTTATGACACTTGAGGGACTGTCAGGAACATTCAGGGCCTGCTGGGCCAGCCAGTATTTACATTTTCATTTGCCAGCTGTCAGGGGTTGGCTCCCCTTGGTGGCCAAGTGGTGGCTCGCTGTACCTGATCAAGAGGCCCAAGGATGTGGGAAAATGCACCAAGGGATACTGCTTGAATTGTACTTACCCTCAAGACTTTTTTTTCAGTAATCTAGGGTAGAGAAATAGTGGCCAACTGGTGATTTTTCTGTACCTGATCAAGAGTCCCAAGGATGTAGGAAAAGGTGCCAAGGCACCCTTCCTAGTGTACATTGTACTTACCCTCAGCCCATCTTTGATGACCTTGGGTGGAGAAATGGTAGTCAACTGGTGTATTGCTCTACTGGATCAAGAGGCCTAAAGATGTAGGAAAGGCCACCAGGGGACTGTTACTGCATTGTATTTCCCCTTAATCCATGTTTGATGACCTGGTGTGGATAAAGAGTTCAGCAAATGTTGACTGAAGACTTACTTCAGAGTGGAGAAGAAGATTAGTGATTGACTGTCAATGTGATGGGAACGTTAGGCAAGAGGTGAGGTCTACTATGCAGTCCAGTAGCTGGCCAGTCTTTTGACTCTGTACGTTTGGCTAATTGCTTTATTATCTGGAGCACTGGATCCCAGTTTCCTTAACACACTCAATTCAACTCTGCAATTTATTAGAAGAAAGTCTAAGACAATAAATTGTTAATGTCTAAAATGTACAGTGTTTGAGTGCGTATGGACTAGAGTTTTGAACACAACTTTTTATTTTTGTATGTTCTTGCCTTTGCCAAAACAAAACATACAGAAAAGTCTTTATATATTTAATCTTGCATGTTTATTTTTTCTAGTCTTTTATTGTTTTGTTGTTGGTTGGTTTTAGAGGTTGTAAATGTTGGTTTTAGGATCATTAAAATGTATGACAAGAACTACATTTTTCAACAAGCCTCTTCATAAAGACGTGTGAGGTGATTGGGTGTTGCCTCTCTGCTGTTGAGGGACAGGTCGAGATTTAGGAATTAGCAAGAGAGTTTAAAAAAAAAACATGGACATAGTTTTTGCATTCCTTCACTGTGTGCTGTCAGTAAGGTAATTTTCAAACCCTAATTGCCTAGTAATTCTTTTGTTCCACTTGGCTGTTGCTTGTGACTGTAAGAGAGTAGAGGATTCATGTTTCCCCTCAGGTGCATGTTTGAATGGGCATGAAGACAGCTATTAGAAGAGTCAGAAATCCATGGTGGACAGAAATGCCCTTGGGTGGCTGATTTTTGATATCTGCTCGATAATTGAACTTATAATGTTGTGTACCTTTTTAATGTTCTTGGTCAGAGGTTAAAAGAAGCACATGATGAATTAACTTGCCAATTTGTTTTCTCCAGAATTAGGTTCATGAGTCTGGTTTACAGTAATTTTCTTACTGACTTTACATCTCTTATTAAACATTCATTGGGTTTCTTTTAATTATTGTTCTCAAATTGAACAGTTGGTTCACTTTGAACACTTCCTCTCAAAACGATCTACTATCTTGCAGTGCATACTTAAGTCTATCATATAAAACCGTGCAAAGACTAACTCTACAGTACTCTTGAAGTGGTTTACAGCTTTTTTTCCTTCTTGTAGTGTCAGCACAGTCCTCTTCAGTAAATGGGAACTATGTTTTCTATGCTAGTTCTTGAGTACAAAACACAGAGATTTGGAGCTGTCGCAGTAACCAGAGGGGGGGATGTTTACATCACTGTGCCTCTTGCCAAAAGATGGATGGGCCTAAGACGGAACCTTAGTGAACCCCTTCCTCAAAGAATGCCCCAGCCAGTTGTTCTCCATCTGTTGCAAGAAGGGGGATGCAGCATTTTCGGAGTGATCCCCTCCCCCTGACATTTCATGTTGGCTAATTAGAGTGGTTTGTAGGAGGTGAACACGCAGACACATCCAGCCCTCCCTCCCATTTAATGTTTACCCCACACCCGTACCCTTGTCCTGGTCCACCAACGGGAAACACAGCTGTCTGGCCCTTTGATTTGCCTTGTCTAAAATGGCCACTCTTGTTAGTAATTGGATAAGATTGCTCAGGCCATATAATTTGCCCCCTCCTTTCGCTATAACCATCTGATCTGTTTTCAGGTCTTCTGTTTGAGTTGCCTATTAGGAAAGTACAGACTCTCATCCTATTATATTGTCAGCAGAGTGTTTTTTGAAGCAGGGTGGCACACCAGGCAAATACAACAGCGCAAGAATTGGGAATTAGTACCAGCTTTGCACGTCACTTATGAACTGTTTTGTATTTGACCTGTCAAGTGATGTTTTTGCCTTGATGTTTAACATCATTATAGAGTATCTTTGCCAAGTTCATGATGAGTGTACAGAAGGTAGCTTTATTTAGGGCGTCTAACTAACTCTATTACATGCTGCATTCATACTCAAATAACTTTAGCCATTTTAATGTACAGTTTAGAAAACAGTTGTTTTACATTCATTAAGCTCAATCTGCATGTATGTTTCGTTCACTTAGTTGTTTATAGGTGGCATTGAAATATTTTGTTCTGTTGCCAGAAAATGACAGTAAGAAAATCTCCTTAGTTATGTTAAGATACAGATGACATGTTGACACAATATTCCTGCTGTTGCAGAGTCATGCTAGTCGCAAATAAATAAACATTTGCACTGCTCATCTGACATGGCCTGCCGAAAAGACATATCAATGCCAGATGACTCTACTGAGAATGGGAAGCCCCTGGCAGTATGTTAAAGTTGCATGTTTGGTAACTGCAGAAGTGCACAACAGCATATAAGCATGTAAGTTACTCCACATACTTTTTATTTTTGGTTAAGGGCCCAAACAAGATCTTTATCCTTGCTTTCCATATTGTATTAATTAGATCCCTTGCGTTAAACTCTTTACATCCTCACAATCAGATGTTTATCTCATCTCATCCACAATCCCTTTTTTGCACTCCTCCAGATTCCAGGTACTTTGCTCAGCAAAGGGATCTGTCGATACGCCAGACAGGGCAAGGTGAGACACCTCCCGCTGGACTGAGTTCTACACGCTATCGCCACACAGACCCCAGCTAATTCCTCCAAATGCCTCATAAATAGGCCACCATGAGTGGCCAAGCCTCTTGAAACTTGGGGTTTTGACAGGACTGTGCTAATGGCTATGTTGCGAACCAACTTGATATACTGTTGCGACCTGGGTTCGTCCTCACGATATAGGCACTGAGGCACCACGTCCATCTTCACGGCGCTGTCAGGGAGCTTTTCTTAATCCCAGCCGCTGTTCAAGCGTGCTCCACCTTTGGTGTACCTGACAACAAGCTTGTTCCAATCTCTTAACCCTGGCAGGGGTTCAACCGTCTCTTTGCCACCGGATCTCCAGGAATGACTCTTTGGCGGCACCTGTGATTGACAGGAGAGGAGCTTATATGTAATTTTACAAAGCGCTTCCTCTGTTTGCTGCTCAATATGTTCAGGCTTGTTGGCAGCCTCCGCCATCTCCTGAACAAAAACATCTGACTTTGACTGCTGTCACATAGAGTATGAGAATCTGACCTCATTATATGGAGTAGGTGCAACGTTTTCTCTTCTCTTCTCCTTTTCTGTTCTCTCCAATCTTGCAAATAAACGACTCAACCGATGTCGCTTTCAAATACAGAGATGCTGATTTATGTGTTGCTTCGTGGCAACATTGGGGTCGAACTCATCGCCAACCTCTGAGGCACTTACTTCCTTTACTTAAAGTTAAGAAGCTGGGGAATTCTGACTCTAAAGCGTATGACTCATTTAAAGGGGTTCCACTTTGAACTTTAAAGAATTTTATGATGCAAGTAAAAATGTCCCCTCTGTAAACAGTTTGATTTGAGAAGCATGTCAGTTAAATGACTGTTTTACGTCTCTTCTTACTCAAAGACGCCCATTCGCTCCGTATGAGTTTCAGGCACAGTTTGGTTGACCCTCCTCTTAAAAGTTTTACAACTTGTATCTATGATAACCAACATCTGAAGCTTGCATTTGAACCGGCCCTCTCCTTAAAATTGGGAAACCCTGAAATAACTTCAAATGGCATACGTCAATGCATGAAACTAACTTAGATTTTTTGTCTAGTTTGCTGTTTTCAAAATGCTATTCATATATACAATGACTTACTACATTGAGCATGTTATTTAATGCCTTTGACATGATACACCACAGTTATTTGGAGCTGTCAAATTAAATCATTGGTTGAGAAACAAAGTGGTATTAGTTTTTTGTACGCTATATATATTTTGACCCAATCACACTTTAAACTCAAGTAAATTTGTGACGTCAAATGTTTCTGCTCCAGTCTAAATTTCGACTCATTCTTTGTATTCCCTAAGCCCTTCTTTGTCAAACCAGACCACCCCTGCTTTGTGTGCAGATATGTGCGTTTGTTGTCCTGTGTTGGTTTTTGGTTGCTGTTGGGGGGGTCTGGGAAGGGTTGTGCACTTTTGAGATTTAGCAGGAATTCTTTGGGGATCGCTTTGTTTCAGATTTCACTTCGGCTCTCCTCTATGAAGTAGGAGGTGGGCAATGAGAGGATACCTACAAAACCAAAACAATGTGACACTTGAGTCTCCTCACCTCTCCATTTTTGTGACTGTCTCTCTCTGTTGTCTCTATCACTCTTTTTCAGAATAATGCAGATCAGGTAGCATTTCAAGTAGGAGGGGGTTTGTCTGCTCTGGAGCAAATCCTGCAAGTTGTCACCCGCAATCTCCAGTCCCACCACCGTTCCACGCATTCCACTCAAGTGAGTACCAATACAAAGTCACACACCTAGATTTATTCAATAGGCATTCAATTTTAACTAGGTGATTTTCGTCAGAAGCAATTTAAGATAGGCTGGTTGAAGGTCTCTCCTCATCCTGATAAGTCATTATATGAAGTGGTCCAAATTAATTTATATGTATTTTGTTATTTTGTGGAAGGTTTAGGACTAAGAAAAGTTTGTCCAATCAAAATGTTCGGTTTTAACATTACGATTGGCTGTCCTACATGCCTGTCAAAATATTCAGACAGAGTATGGCCGATATCAACAAACTACCCTTGTTTTTAAAGATTGATATTGTAATCACTTACTGTACTATAAGGCAGTGGTTCCCAAAGTAGGGGTCGGGGTGGGGGGGGTGGGGGTGGGGGGTGGTTGCTTGGTGATTTCCAGAAATCTCATATATGTTATGAAACTAGATGAATTAAAATGACCATATTTTATCCATGACCTACAGAAGATAAAAATAGTTTTTAACTTATAATATATTTAATATATACTTAATATTTAATAATTACATTAAAAACAACAATATGCAAATAAAAAGCCATCAGTCTTTCAATTTTTTATTTTTTTCCCATTGGGTTGCGACCCCTGGTGTTATTATGCTAGATTAACGTCACAGCAATAGTGTTAGTTGCGGCAGATTGATTTTATGGCACAATGTTAAACTTTTGACACCTTTACGGCACTCATGTACATTAAAAGTAAAGCCTACGACTGAACATGGAGGATGATCCCCAAGTGGCGGTCTCCAAACTTATACCAAGAACAGTCTTATGCTGTAAACATTGCCCACTGTTCTCATTAAGGGAGGTTAATATTAAATTAAACAAATGAATACATCCAAAGCGCTTGACAATAATGATGGGGGTCTCTCCACACCACCACCAGTGTGCAGCATCCACTTGTATGATGCGACGGCAGCCACAGGACAATGGCGCCAATTCGCTCACCACACACCAGCTATAGGTGGAGTGGAGAGACCATGATAGAGCCAATTCAGTGGATGCAGATGATTGGGAGGCCATGATGGAGGGAATTTGGCAAGGACACTGGGGTTACACCCCTACTCTTTATACTCTTTACATTCCTGCACTCACCTATGGTCATGAGCTTGCGGCAAGCGGCCGAAATGAGTTTCCTTCGCAGGGTGGCAGGGCGCACCCTTATGGATAGGGTGAGGAGCTCTGTCACCCGAGAGGAGCTCGGAGTAGAGACGCTGCTCCTCCACATTGAGAGAAGTCAGCTGAGGTGGCTTGGGCATCTGTTTCTGATGCCTCCTGGACGCCTACCTAGACAGGTGTTCCAGGCATCCCAGGGAGGACCCAGGACATGCTGGAGGGACTATATCTCTCAGCAGGCCTTGGAAAGCCCTCGGGATTCCCCCCGGAAGAGCTGGAGGAAGTGTCTGGGGTGAGGCAAGTCTGGGGTTCTCTCCTAAGACTGCCGCCCCCACGACCAGCCCCGGAAAAGCGGACGAAAATGAAATGAAATGAAATGAAATGTATTTATTTAGCGATTTCTACTAAATAATTTAGTTTATTCAGAAAAATCCAGAGCACTGATAATACTTTTGAAAACCTTTATACTAGATAATAACTTCTAAACTGACATTAATTGAAACATATCAACTAAAAGAGACTCTTACTTACTTTTAAAAAAAAATAAATAAAATATATGTTTTTGCCATCATACCATTTTCACTGATTGTGAAAAAATGGCTTAAAATCATGTTGTATTTGCCGTCAAACGAAATTGTAAATGATGTTCAGTAAATTCTTACATGAACATGCTTTTTTTCCTTCCTTGTTAGCTTGCGTACAAATATTCCGTCATTTTCTGATCATGATTTGTGTCCCACAAAGTGACTCCGGCTCAGCTGTGAAGTCATTTCCCCTTCTTTTTCCGCATCCCAATAAATTCATAATGAATAAAAATGTTCCTTGTTTGGAAAATAAAAAGCGTCTCTTTTTGAGTCATCCATTCTGCACTCCCCCACCCCCCTTGCTGCCATTTGTCCAATCCGTCAGTGGAAAATGGGAGTGGGGTTTGAATAGTGGGTCTGGATCTAGTGGCGTTGGCCAGTTGATAACCTCAGAGAGCGGTGATTTTCACTAGAGAGAGCTCCTAATGGACTTCAATAGCCTCTTTGCCTTCCTCATTAGCATTTGCTGTTTTCCAAATCTCCCCTAATGGAGAAATGCTACTTATATTTATAATGCTTTTACAGGCCATCTAGTGTTTATCGATTTTTTTTTTTCTCTCTCATACTCTCACTCTCGTTCTCTGCGTCTCCTTGTTGTTCATTCATTAATTTCAGAAAATCTGAAGAGCGCTTTAATATTGTAATGAATTTTTATGAACTTCAGTTTTTGAAGAGGTCCAAACTGCATTGTGTTTGATTATAGGATTAGTTCACCCAAAAGATCAGAAACAAAAGCAAAATTGGTCTTTATTTACTTGCTGGTGTCATTTCAAAACCAAATTTCTGTATGGAGAAGGACCGCTTCACTATTTGTTTTTAAAGACTTCACAATAAGCTGGAGTTGAGACTTAAAGGGGACCTATTATGCCCCTTTTACAATATGTACAATAAGTCTCAGATGTCCCTAGAGAGAGAGAGTGTGTGTGTGTGTGTGTGTGTGTGTGTGTGTGTGTGTGTGTGTGTGTGTGTGTGTGTGTGTGTGTGTGTGTGTGTGTGTGTGTGTGTGTGTGTGTTTCAGCTCAAAATACCCAACAAATAATGTTTTATAACTTATTGAAACTGCCCCTTATAGGCTTTGATTGAAATTGTGGTGTTTTGGTGACTGAGATTGTGCTCTTTTTCAGAAGGGTGGAGCTACAAACGCCTGTGTGTCAGCATAGTGGCAGATTCAAAAACAAGACTGACGTCATATGCTAATGAGTAATTAAAACTATATATCTATTAAAAAAAAACTAATAGTAATACTAAAATGGCCAACTAAATGTCTAAATTATTCTATATAAAAGAGAAATTACAGAAATAAGAAACAAAATAAAGGACTATATTAGATATTATATACTAAAGTAACATGCCCTACTCCAAAAATTGTTAGATCAGTTGCTCAGTGTTTAGCCATGGTTCAGAGAAGCACGTTTGTTGTTGTTGTTGTTGAGTTTTTTGAGTTATCTGCGTGTCATTGTCGTTTAGTCATCAATTTCAGAAAATCACAACTGCATTGTGTTTGATTATAGGATTAGTTCACCCAAAAGATCAAAAATAAAAGCAAAATTGGTCTTAATTTACTTTCTGATGTCATTTCAAAACCAAATTTCTGTATGAAGAACATTTTAATAAAGGACCACTTTAATCTTTACTTTTTTTTTCTTTTTTTATTTAAACCTTCACAATAAGCTGTATTCGAGACTTAAAGTGGACCTATTATGCCCCTTTTACAAGATGTAAAATAAGTCTCTGATGTCCCTAGAGTCCCTCCAAAAATTGTTAGATCAGTTGCTCAGTGTTTAGCCATGGTTCAGAGAAGCACGTTTGTTGTTGTTGTTGTTGTTGTTGTTGTTGGTGGTGGTGGTGGTGGTGGTTTTGGTTTAGCTTTTTTCACTTTCTTATGGTGTCCTAAGTTGTGTTTCTCCTCTTTAATCTCTCCATCTCTGGCTTTATCACTGTCTCTGTGGCCTGAGGTCATGCGCTGCTCAACCTCTGATAACCTTTAAGGGCTCAGATCATTCCTTCTCAAAGACCGTGTCTGTGTGCGTGTCTGTGTGTGTGGAGATCCAGGTGCCTTTAAACCCAAACACTCTCTGGGAGATCCAGAGATTCTGCATGTGATGATTTCGTTTCAGACTATGAGTTACTATTTGGGAAACTTCAATTGAAAAGAACCCAAATCACAAATCAAATGACTTTAAATTCTAAGGTTGCGCTACAAATAACTTGTATACCTAGTGAAAGCTGGTAACAGTAAGGTTGTATTAGTTAATGTATTTACTGACACAAATAAAATAATGAACAGTATGTGTAATAATGAAAAATAATGAAAAATAAAGCTATTCATGTTAACTCACGGTGCATTAACTAGTGTGATCCAGCATGAATTTGGATTTTAATAATGCATTAGTAAATTAGTTAAAGGGATGGTCCACTACGATATCATATTTTAAACTTTAGTTGATGTGTAATGTAGCTCTGTGAACATAAACAACATCTCTGAATGTAAGACGCTGAAAGTTCAACACAAAGGGAGACATTGGCTTTTACAGAGTTAGCTTAGCAAAGCCTACAGCGAACGAATTTGGGGACTACAAAAAAATACATCCAGGCTAGTGAGATCACAGGGGGTTCAGGTTACGCACATTCACCTCGCGTATACACCCCATCAGGGCTGGACTTGGACAAAAAATGGGCCCTGGCATTTTGGGCCACAGTGGCTCACTACATATAATCAAAATGCTACCCATCTGTGCACACCCTTGAATATGTTTACACTGGAAGTCCATCTTGTGTGTGCCTGTGTGTTTTGAGGGAGCCTATATTTAATAATGAACATAACAAAAACTGTTGATGTTGATTAACAAAACAAAGTTAAATAATAAAAGCAATGTATCAGAGAGCCTTAAAAATGTTTAACTCAACAATGAAACATCAAACATAGCTTAAAGATTGTATATAGTCAATCAAATGAACTTAAACGATTAAAAAATGCAACAAATATTAGTTTGGGCCCGAACTACAAAACTAAATAAAAAAAAAATAGTATTAGTTTTGCTTAAGTTTTATCATGTATAAATATCATTATAAACATATTGTATAAATGTTATTGTAACTATATAGGCTTAGCCTACATCATGCTGACGATCAAAAACAAAATGAAATCACAGGCGATTGTCCTCTGAGTGCACCTTAAAAGACATGAATGACAATCCTCATAGAGCTTGAGAAGCAGACAGTTCTTTAGGATCTATATCAGTGTTTCCTCTAGGATTTTTTCCAGCAGTGGCGGCAGGACTTTTTTTTTACACAGATCTGCCAAAAATTTCAAAGACAAATATTACACGCAGTATAACAAGTCGAGATAGCATTCATGTAATACGAGCATGCGAATCTCTTTGCTTGCGCGCCGATTTCCTCTGTTCGAGCACAGAATTTCTTGCACGCACTCAAATTTACACGTTCAAGTGCAGATCTTCTTGTGCACTCTCCAGTAAGCGCTGCTGAAGCGCGATTTAGTGCGTTTTTGTGCGTTTTCCGACATTAACGCGTCCTGAAGTAAAATGAAACAGCTATAAACTCCAGCAAGATAAAGTCATTGTATGCAGAGCCATTGACCTTTATCAATAAAGTATACTTATGGAAACTGTGTTCATCTTAACTGAAAGCTACGCGGTGTTTGCTAGACTCACGCACCTGTCAGTCAGTCTGTCAGAGAGTCAGTCAGCATGTCACCTTGAACAAATAGCGCACAGCACTACTACGGTTACAGAAAAGTTTGCGCTGTTTACCTCTAATATGTTTAGGTGCGATTATAATCCGCTATAAAAAACACGACTAAATGTTTTAAATAAGAAGCTGTAATGTAGCCGTGGCGGGATGGATTTTGGCGTGGCGGCCCGCCACGAATAAATGAATGTAGCGGAAACCTTGTATATAATTTGTAAAATAAAGAGTTGCAGGTTAAGGAAACAGCATGGGAGAAAGTTGCTGCGGGCCTTAGTGCAGATGAAAAGTAAAAATAAAAAGTGTATTTATATAGATAGATACAGTAACTAGGTACAGTATAGGTACAGTAACTAAAAAAGGCAAACGCCTGTGCGCTGCTTCTGCTCTCCATACGCGCGTGTGCAGTGTGAAACACTGTGAACTGTGAAACACCAACGTTGCACGCTCACAGAGCCCACAATGGGAGTTTGTGATTGGGTCAGCCCAATGTCAATAAAGAAAAGAACCAATGGGCTGCTGATTTTGTCACATGAGTCTGTCCGCAAAAAAAAAAAATCTTAATTTCAGTGCGTCACAGATCACACCACCGTCAATTAATTAGGCAGAAAAAAACGATAGGCTGCTAAGTATTTTATGGGCCGATTAGGTCATAAGAAGATGATCAGCCCGACCCAAAAAGTACGTCGGCCCAGCGGGAAACTGCCCGGTCTGCAAGATGGCCAGTCTGCCCCTGCACCAAATGCAGCAAAGTGGCGTGGCCAGAGGCGCTGTTATGTTATAGCAGAGAAAGCTAAAATTCTCGCTTTGCACTCACACCAGTGTACCATGCCAAAGCCCAACTAAACCGCGCTCTGGCACACCTCTCCAACCAGACCAGGGCTGGGCTACTGAACCGTGCCGATTCGTGTAGCCTAGTGCAGGGTTGCCCAAACTCAGTCCTGGAGGGCCGGTGTCCTGCAGATTTTACCTCCAGCACACCTCAACAAATGTTTTTAGAAAGCCTATAAGGGCTTGATTAGCCAGCCCAGGTGTGTCTGATTGGGGTTTGAACTAAACTTTGCAGGACACCGGCCCTCCAGGACCGAGTTTGGGCACCCCTGGCCTAGTGTAAGTACACCTTAAAGGCCACCTATTTTACCTCTTTTTTCAAGTCTTTTGTGTCTCCAGAATGTGTCTGTAAAGTTTCAGCTCATAATACCCATCTGATTATTTATTGTAGCTTTCAGAATATTGGATTTTCTGCTCTGAACACTATGTAGCTGTTTTTGTTGCCTTTAATGCTAGTTCTCCCTGCCCACCGTTCCCACGTGCCTGTCAGAGTGTGCCTCAATCTCTGCCTCGGCTGCGTCAGATAAACAGCACAGTGACAGACATGAAGGAAGCAGATCTCATGTAACATTTGTGAGAAATACTACAGTAAGAACTTTCCCAATGATTATTTTATGTATTTGTTGTGGAGTTAATTCAAGCATTTCTGGAATGACGAGTCACACACAATGTCGTTACAAAGTTCACACACAGACACACACACACACACACAGCGGACACACATCCGTAGAATCTGTTATGTTAATGTACAAAATAAACCTGATTTGACATCCACAACCCGAGATTGAAACGTCTTTTATAATTGTACTGACATGCGGCTGTGGTGATAAAGTAAAGCTGAAGTAAATCACTGTGATTCATAATAAACATGCACTGTTTTAAAAACGTTTTAAACTCGTTAAACTCATTCTTGATCACATTTGATGATGATTGATGAGCACAGAGACCTCGACAGATCTTTCAATCCCGGTTGCTTTGCGCACGTCCTGTCTTGTTGATATGATTATACGCTTTACAGAGACATGTTAATACGCGCCTGTCAATCAATTTGCTGGGTGGGGAAACTGCACTCCTACGTCATGTTGCAGTCGGCCTCAAAATGGGAGGGATTTGGATCCTATTTTAAAGTCAGGAAATTAAAAAATAAAGAGACTTATTGGCTGCGTCCGAAACCGCCTACTACTCAGTAGGTACTGCGTTTGAATTTAAACGTACTACTCGGCCGTTAGAAAAGTACGTTCTATACAGTATAAATGGAAGAAGTATGAATGGAATTCGGACGTACTACATCCGCCATTTTGTCATGGTCACGTGACCTACCTGCGTCAGTTGCGTCGCTTCACTTCCATTCATGAATTCTCTCGCGGGGCATCATGGGATAGCGCAGCGTGCATGGGATGCGCACTTCAGAATCTCGCCGGAAGTAGTAGGTCATCCGGGTACTTCTCGCATACTGATTTTCGAATTCTATAAATTCGGACATACTACTCGGCTCGCATACTGATTTTAGTGTACTGTATAGTATGGAAGTATGCGGTTTCGGACGCAGAGGTTGTTTTTATATCACCCCAATATGACTGTGGACACACTATACCTACACACAATTTTGTCCAAAAAGCTTACAAAAGATGATTTTCATCATAGGTGCCCTTTAAGAAAAGCATTTTTTGCAATCTAAAGTGAAGATTATACTCTAACAAGTCTTTTTCTTAATTTAAAATTTCAAAGATTACTTTTATTGGCAATGTTTTTCCTTCTTAATACAATCCCACACAATGAATGCAAGGATCTAAACATCCGCTGACCAGTTAGTTACACCAACTCAATTAATTATTTTCTCAACACAAAATCAAACTTTTTTTTCATGTTTCATCTCTTTTTAAACAAGTTTTGGAGTGTAGGAAAAATGTGGATTAGACAAAGTGATAAAAAAGTCATCATAAGCACATACACTACCTGACAAAAGTCTTGTCGTCTATCCAAGTTTTAGGAACAACAAATAATAACTTGACTTCTAGTTGACCATTTGGTATCAGAAGTGGCTTTTATGAAAGGCAAAGGCCTCTAGATTACTCTTATTTTACATTTCTTAATGATTTAATTAGGACAGTAAGGTCTGACTTTGCTTGAACAAAAGTCTTGTCACTTAACAGAAATAATGTTCAGTATAGAATATAAAGCCATGGTGCAGTGGAAACAGAATGAACATTGTGTATGATGCCCATGAGCTTGAAGGACTGCATCCATACATCTCTGCAATGACTCAAATCACTTATTAATAAAGTCATCTGGAATGACAAAGAAAGCGTTCTTGCAGGACTCCCAGAGTTCATCAAGATTCATCTTCAATGCCTCCTCCTTCATCTTACTCCAGACACGCTCAATAATGTTCATGTCTGGTGACTGGGCTGGCCAATCCTGGAGCACCTTGATCTTCTTTGCTTTCGGGAACTTTGATGTGGAGGCTGAAGTATGAGGAGCAGCGCTATCCTGCTGGAGAATTTGCCCTCTCCTGTGGTTTGTAATGTAATGGGCAGCACAAATGTCTTGATACCTCAGGCTGTTGATGTTGCCATCCACTCTGCAGATCTCTCGCACGCCCCCATATTGAATGTAACCCCAAACCATGATTTTTCCTTTACCAAACTTGACTGATTTCTATGAGAATCTTGGGTCCATGCAGGTTCCAATAGGTCTTAGTATTTACTCAGTATTTGTGATGATTGGGATGCAGTTCAACAGATGATTCATGGGAAAAATCGACCTTCTGCCACTTTTCCAAAGGATCAGCTAGAAGTCAAGTTATTATTTGTTGCTCTTACAACTGGGATCAAAGACAAGACTTTTGTCAGGTAGTGTATTGGGAAGTTTCGTCAACCAAGAACCGCAAAACTGCTTTTAAATACCAGACTTGCGATTGATTGAATTTCCGTAAAAATTGCAAGCTCTGCTAATTCACTGGAAGACGATCCATCTTCATGAATTGTTGTCAGAAGTGGCATTTTCCCTGGCACCAGGTGTCTGAAGTGCACGCCGTTAGCAAATACGTGCTAATCATTCCTCCTCATCTGCGCGGTATAATGGTCGGCTCAGACGCTAACCCTTACAGCCGCGCTAGTTTATCTATTTACTGTAATGCTGCACATCGATCGCCTCCTTTCAGATAAGCTGAGTGATTTTCAAAAAGAAGAACCGCGGAGATGCCGCTGTAATATTAGCCTCATGGGAGAAGGATTCCATCTTGTTAGCATTACATTAATGGGCTAATTCCACAGCGAGGCTCCGCTAATGTCCCTGTGCAACCCTGCGGCTCGGAGCTGAGTGTTTTGGAGGGAATCGACGGCTAAGAAGGAAATGGGGTCGGATGTCTGGAGCAGGAAGGCCATTTTGTGTGCATGAGTAAACCAGGGATAGGGAGCCGGCACAGGAAACTCATACAACAGCCTGAACGTTAACCCACTCACTAGTCTTTAAGGGTTACGGGATTATAATGTAAAATGATGCATTAAATAAGGTCGGTTAGGGCTTGTGGCGTAATAAATATAAACATAAAATATTTTATTTTATTATTATTTATTTCATTTGAATATTACGTCACTGTAAAAAGTTCTTGCTGCCCTCAAGTTCTTAATTATATCAACTTAACTTTTCTAGTCATGACAACTTACATCAATAAAGTGACTAAAAAATGAAATTAAACTTTGTATAACTTAAAACATTTTGTTGAAACCTGATTAACTTATTAAAATAAGCTCAAGCAACATAAAATATTTGTTGTCTTGACTTTTTTTCTTAAATTTTTTACAGTGTTTAGACTTCCTATTAGATTTTCTTCTTCATCGTGCTTATTTTAAACGTTTATTCATTCATTCAGTTTTTTTCAGCTTAGTCCCTTTATTCATCAGGGGGCCCCAACGCAGAATGAACCGCCAACTAATCCAGCTGCAACCCAGTGCTGGGAAACACCCATACACACTTTCATACACACACATACACTACGGTCAATTTAGTTTATTCAATTCACCTTTAAAGCATGTGTTTGGACTGTGAGAGAAACCTGGAGGAAACCCACGCCAACGCTGGGAGAGCACACAAACTCCACAGAGAAATGCCAACTAGCCCAGCTAGGGCTCGAACCAGCGACCTTCTTGCTGTGAGTTGACAGTGCTAACCACTAAGCCACCGTGTCACTTGTTTTTTTTTATGTTATTATAAGTATTTTTTTTGCATTATTTGTAGATTGTTTAGAGGTAAAATAATTAAAATAAAGTTATGAAAGTTTAATAAAAAAATCTGTTAAATTGGGAGATTGGGATTCTCTTTATTAACTGCTTTATTCCGTTTTTAATTGAAATATTTTTATGAAAAATTGTATGAAAACTTCAAAAATAACAAATTCATAGTACTAATAAAAGCTAAATGAATACCATGTATATAGAAAACCTGTTCAAATTGCTAATTATCTGAAGTATTCCGTTTAAAATAATAGCTTAACATGAAAAAATAACACTGACAAACTTAAAGACAACTTTTAGAATAAAATATAACCAAAATTGTACACTCACTGGCCACTTTATTAGGTACACCTGTCCAACTGCTCGTTAACGCAAGTCCTGCAGTTCAAACCGAGCATCAGAATGGGGAAGAAAGGTGATTTAAGTGACTTTGAACGTGGCATGGTTGTTGGTGCCAGACTGGCTGGTCTGAGTATTTCAGAAACTGCTGATCTACTGGGATTTTCACGCACAACCATCTCTAGGGTTTACAGAGAATGGTCCAAAAAAGAGACAATATCCAGTGAGCGGCAGTTCTGTGGGCACAAATGCCTTGTTGATGTCAGAGGAGAATGGCCAGACTGGTTCGAGCTGATAGAAAGGCAACAGTAACTCAAACTCGCCATGTCATAAAGTGCAAATCATCTCAGACGGGTTTCTTGAACATGACAATGAGTTCACTGTACTCACATGGCCTCCACAGTCACCAGAACTCAATCCAATAGAGCACCTTTGGGTGGTGGAACGGGAGATTCGCATCATGGATGTGCAGCCCACAAATCTGCAGCAACTGCGTGATGCTATCATGTCAATATGGAGCAAAATCTCTGAGGAATAATTCTAGTATCTTGTTGAATCTCTGCCACCAAGGATTAAGGCAGTTCTGAAGGCAAAAGGGGGTCTAACCCAGTACTAGAAAAGCCTCGTTCACACTACAAGCGGCTAGCAGCGGCAAATCGACAAGCGACCGTTCATTTCAACGGAGAGCGAGCGACTTCCGGCAACTTGTTGAACTACACAAAAAAAATCACAGATGTTTAATTACAGAAATTTACCAGAAATTTAAATTTAAACAAATTTCTTTAATTTAACGTTTATTATTTTACAGTTTTTTTCCGGCACCCAAGCTTCCAGAAAAAAAACTTAAAATTAGGTATATTTTTACAGAGTAATTGAAATCAAACTGAATCATTTGAAACAATGAGGTTATTTAACCTCAGAAGCAGCCTTAAACACATATTTTACTTAAGGCTGCTATCTTGTGGGGTGTTGTATTTGAATTTGAGCATGGGTACAGGGTAGTGAAGATAGTGTTCTTGTGTCAAAAAATTTAGCCAGTCTGTGGTTGAATTTTTATTATACATTATTTATTCTGATGATTTTTAATCTCGCACCTAACAAATGTCCTAATTTACAAAAAACTAAAACTAACACTGAAACTAATAAAAACTAAACCAAAACTAAGCAATTTTAAAATATAAAAATGAATAAAAACGAGTAAATCTACCTCTAAAAACAAATTGAAAAAAAAAAAGTCAAAACAAAATAAAACTAAAACTATTGAAAAATCCAAAACTATTATAACCTTGTCACGCAATCGGAAATAAAGGTACAAAATCTGTGACTGGGGGTGGTACCTTTTTAGAGGGTAAAAATTAAAAACTGTACAAAAGCACGCACATCCCTCTTAACTGGGTGCTCAGCCAAAAAACGCAAAAGGTGCAAAACTATATATACAACAAAGGCAGCAACACCAAAGCTCCAAAAATGCAAATTTATTAAATTAAAAATGCTGACACAAAGCGTGTAACATTTTGAGCCACATATATATATATATATATATATATATATATATATATATATATATATATATATATATATATATTCGCTTTTTCCTGTTATGTGATAAGAAATCATGTGATCCGGAAGTGTACAAATAGGAGCACCTACAGTAATTGTGATGAACACTGTCTGATGAAGAGCTGTGTGGCTCAAAACGTTACACGCTTTGTGTCAGCCTTTTATTTTAATAAATTAGCATTTTTGGAGCTTTGGTGTTGCCGCCTTTGTTGAATATATACCATTTTAGAAGGTACACTTTTTTACCATACAGGTGGACATTGTACCTTTAGGGTAAACTTTTGTACCTTTTAAATAACTATGCGGACATAGTATACATTTAAGGTATTAATAATAAGGAGCTGTCAGGAACAAAAAGTACCTTTTGAAAAGGTTTCATCCCGGTGACAGATTTTGACCCTTTATTTTTGAGAGTGCAGAGTCATTATTAGAGTTTATTTGCTTTAAAACTCTCTATTTTGGTTCTTGTGAATGGAACCAGGAAAGGACAAACCCCCTGATGTCCCAGTAGGGGTCACTGCTGAGGAGAAGTGCTTGTAAGCTGGGCCCCGGACCAGACTGCTGTCAGTGCACAGACTCTTCTCTTGCTTAATCCAGTCACACTCATCCCTAGAGCCTCACACACTCGCTCACAAGTCCACAGGTCACTCCTAAATGAGTTTCACAAATGTCTTGGTAAAACTACTCCTTCCGAACAGCAACAGGAAATCAGGAGTCCTGCACACATTTCGGAGCACTTGCGGATGCTAAACTGATTGCTGGACTCTGGCTGTCTCACTTTTCTAAGTGGAAGTGAACGCATCGACGCGCCACTGCTCGTCACCTCAACCTCCGTGTCACATGATGACTAAATGTGCCCAGTGAAAGCTTCTCGCAAGCTCTCTCCAAGCGGTTTCATTTCAGGATGCCATTATGTGGCATGTTTATCTGCGCGCATGTGTGTGTGTGTGCTCAGGCTGTGTGGTGCGTGACAGCACGCTCAGACTTTTGCCCCAGCCTTTTGTGGAGCAGCGGGTGGAATGGATGTCTTGGAGTCGTTCAGGATATCGGGAAAGATCAACGGCAGAATCAAATTAAATGTCATTTGGATTGCAGTGAAAGGAGGGATTGTTTGACAGGCGTTCAGGAAACGGATTTGCTCGTCACCTTTTCTCGTCGGCTCCAAATCTCTTTTTCTGTCCCTCAACTTATTTATTTTTTAAACCACTTCCTTTTCAAATCCAGGTATAGAAGACTTTACTATCCTTTCTCTAAGGATACCCAATCCTGCTCATAGAGGGCTACTTTCCAGCAAAAGCTATATATGACCTCAAATAAACCCACCGAATAGACCCTTTTCACATTTCCGGGTTTCTCAGCAGAGGAAAGCATCATAGTTGAGTAAATCTAGAAAACAGTGAATGAGAGAGAGTATAGCCTACTGTAACGTCTGCAATTATAAATTACAATTAACGCTATAAATGCAACATATATGAACACATACAGACCCGTACAGTCTCCGAAATGTTACCAATTACAGAAAAACTACACACAGCATGCATTTAGTCCTTATTTGGCTTCAAAAATAACACGCAACATATAGCGTATATGCGTATATTTAATCTTCACCAGCACATGTAGCCTCTGTTAGAAAGTAATTCCATCATTCTGAGTTCATAATAGTCCAAAAGGTGATGATAATAGTTAAACTTGGCAGTTTGTTCATGTTTTAGGTTGCTGAAAGAATCATTTGCTCCTTTGTTTTTTCGGCTTCTCCTTTGTTTTTTCGCGCTTCACTCTCATGTTTGTCTGTTTCCGAAAGGATCGGATATCAGAAGCACTTCAATGATTACGTGCACGTTATCAGCATCAGCTCAGGAAGTTCGTTATTTCAAATATAGACGTACTGCTAGCTCCCTGGAGAAAATGAAACTGCTCACACTTTTAGACGGCCTCGTAAAACAAAAACAGGATACGGCAGATTTTGTTCTTTTTGGTTTGTGGCTGTTCATCAAGACGACAACAAGGTTTGTTTGAGCTCGGGTTGACCCTGGCTCATTATTATATGTATATATTATTACGCTGTAATGTCTCGGCTGTGTTTTCAAAACTGTCGGTTTCTTTGTTTTCATTCTCCTGGCTTGTTGCACGAGCAAGTGACGTATCTCTATAAACCAATAGTGTCCAGTTGCACGTCTACAGTAGCTCCGCCTTTTAGTACCCTTTTGTTTTGCTAGGTACCCTTTGCAAAGGGTACCCAAAAAGTGGGACGGTACGGTTGGTTTTTGGTACCTTTTGACAGTGGAAACGGCCATAAAAGCATACCAAACCGAACCGTATCGTACCGCACCGTACCACTGAAAATGGGCCATAGTGGGCTATATGCTGGGGACATGGGTTTCAGGTGCTTCCAGTGAACTGTCATGCCATTATAAACTCACCAAATTTGGGATCTAGTTTGTTCAAAATCAATGATCATCACTGCCTGAATGAGATATGATATAAAGTGGGTCTTAGACCAAATAAGAAGCACTGTATTAAATTGAATTGTTCTGCGCCGTGTCTTTAAAAGATGGACATTTATTTTGCCACAGTTTTTTTTCAATGGAGTTTTAGAGCTCGACTGTGCTTGCATTCAAACGGACTTTCATCTCCTTTAAGCTTGAACAACCAAGTGAACTTTATTTATAAACTAATTTCGAGAGGATCACATGCTTATGATTGCTTGCGGCTGGTCCCACATTATTCAATTTATGATTCACCAATCAGACGATTCCTAAGCCACTATAAATACCCTAAGTTCCATATAACAGCCATCTTCGTTTTGAAGAATCCCCCCTTCCACCCCTACCCCTCCTCCTTTCCTAGATGGGTGACACGGTGGCCCAGTGGTTAGCACTGTTGCCTCACAGCAAGATTTTCACTGGTTCTAGTCCTTACCAAGCCAGTCAACGTTTCTGTGCGGAGTTTACACGTTCTCCCGGTGCTCATTTGGGTTTCCCCCGGCTTCCCCGGTTTCCTCCCACCATCCACAAACATGCAACTTACGTTAATTGATTAATCCAAATCGGCACCATAGACAGGCACCTAGTAAGTAGTAATAGCAATCACTATCTGTTCACTAGCTACTACAGCACGGGAGTTCTCGAGATCTACCTGAGCTCAAACTCCCCTCTTGCCCTGCAAACGGGAGGGAGCCCTGGGCTCGAGGATCTTATGAGCTCAGGGCTCTCTCCCAGGACCCATATGAAACTGAAAAGCAGTCACATCAACCTTTCACCAGAAGTTTATCGGTGCCTGAAAAGCACTTGCCGTGCATAAACCCCATTTGCTCAAATATCAGTAGTAAAGTAGTGAAGTGAAAGTAGTCCTGGACGCTCCTGCCTTACGCTGTGCTTTACATTGTGGCTTTTATGTCTTGAATGCACTGTCAGTCGCTTTGAATAAAAGCACGAAATTCAAATATAGGGATTAAAGTGACAGATTTGGAAATGTGAGCTACAGGCACAAGCGAGGTCATATTCCTGGTTGATAACCAATTTACATGATGCCCTCAGACAACTTTAAATTTGGCACCATTTGTGTTGCGAGCCATTTCTAGGATTGTCCATGCGAAATGTATAAATGTAATTGCTCATTTTAAAGTCGGCATAAAGTCAATTTACTCATCTCATTTTTTTATGTGTATGATGTATCTGTACATTTCATTATTTTGTATTTAATTTGCCCTCATCATTTTTAATCAGGGGCGGCACGGTGCCTCAGTGGTTAGCACTGTCCCCTCACAGAAAGAAGGTCGCTGGTTCGACTCCCGGCTGGGCCAGTTGGCATTTCTGTGTGGAGTTCATGTTCTCCACGTGTTGGTGTGGGTTTCCTCCAGGTGCTTCGGTTTCCCCCACAGTCCAAAGACATGCGCTATAGACAATTTTGAGGGATGTAAACAAAAACAATGGTCCTAACGTATTTCCTGTTTAACATTGCTTCTGAGAATCCAAAAAGGTCCACATATTGATAAATAGTGTTATGACGGCTGATTTAAAATCAAGTTATGATTGAATTGCCTCTTGTTACAGTTAGAAATAGTTTACGTCAAGCAGGAAATGTTCATGGGCCAATGACATGACCACATTGAAATGGTCTATAGGGGAATTGATTAACTAAATTGGCCATAGTGTATAAGTGTGTCTGAATGTGAGTGTGTATGGGTGTTTCCCAGTACTGGCTTGTGGCTGTAAGGGCATTCTCTGCGTAAAACATAAACTGGAATAGTTGGCGTTCATTCCACTGTGGTGACCCCTGGTAAATAAGGGACTAAGCTGAAGCTAAATGAACGAATCTTTAATCAAGTACCATAACCTTACTACTACTACTGCTCAACTTTATTATCCCATTTAGGGAAACTAAAATTGCAGCAAGGTGCCATAACACAGGCGAAGTTTGACGTACACATTACCACAATGGACTAATGGCCACTATTCTAAAAGAGTTTTTAATTCTATTTGTCCTGCAAATAGGAACTCTAAAACGACGTCCTGATGGCAGCAGCTGAAACACACAGTACAATGGGTGATCCTGGGTGCATAAGATACACTGAGCTCTCTTTAAAATATAATTACGGCAAATTACCATTGGACTAGTTTGGTTTAAACCAATGAACTTGCCTGCCACCTTCACAAGGCTACTCAACCTTGACAGACTCAGATTACCGTACCAAGCTACAATGCAGAACGATAAAACAGATTCAATAAATTGTTTATAAAACAGTGTAACCTTTTCTCCCCCTCAAAACAACTTTTCCTTTCTTGTGGTCACATGGAATGCCTTTGGGGCGGAGCTATTAGTCATTTTAGGCGGGCCATCAGGGCATGTCTTGTTTCTACCCTGCTTTTCATTCCACTTTGTTAGCAACACCCATCTTCCAACAATCCAATTGGTTCCCAAAGGACGAAATTATGCAGCGCTCTACATTTCTTGTTTCAATTGGATGTGCATCACGATATTAGAAAAAAAAGACAATCTTAACCTCCGTTTCATGCAGAATTTAAGGACAAACATCAACTTTAGGCCAGACAGACAGTCCTCGGGGTGATCTCCCCGTCATCTCCAGTTCTTATTAGCCATCTGCTTCCCTGTCCCTGAGCTAGCCTATGGATTTCAGAATGGGTTAAATGGCCTTAATTCAGTTCCAGGGGTCAGTCCAATGACCCCCATCCAGTCCACAGGCCACCCAAGCTGAGGAGCAACCCTGAGGGGGAAAATAGAGAAAGGCAAGGTGTAGAGGACAGAGTCCTGCGGCATACCTTGAGCAAGTCTGTCCATTGAATAATCAGCCGGGATTTCGTGGTTAGCTGAGGTTAAGCCGGTTTGAGTAGGTGAGGAGATCGTGGCGGTTGTTATCTGCAGCTCTCCTCTCATTGTTATCTACCATCTAGCATGCTTTTTTTTTCTCTCTGTGGCCTCTCTTTTCCTGTCCTGTAGAGACCGTCTTCACCGGCGAGCTTGGCAACTTAATCCTATGTCTACAAGATAAAGCTTCATTATGGGCAGATTAACAATATGCCTGTTGTTTATAGGCCCGGCTGCGGTCTGGTGGCCTGTGGCAGAGCTCACATCACCGTTGTCAAAACGTAACTCCTGACAGGGAATCACAGATCCGCTCAGGTAGAGGAATGCCGCACGCTCATGTGGACGACCTGGCACATGTGGGTCAGTGTTACATACTCCTCGAGTAACCTGAGAGGGACTACAATGGCACTTCACCAAATTGCTCCTCAAAATCTTTGACGCGGGCTGTCATCGTGACGGGGAGAGGCCGTGCACGGCGGGCCGGTGTTGGATGTCATGCTAATCATCGTCAATTAGAGGAGAGCGAGCTGGAAAAGCAGCCCGGTTTATGCCTGGCAGTGGGCTGGGGTGTAAGGATATCATTTCAAGCAGGACAGTGACAGCTTCTAAGTATCTAACCCGTTTCAAGATGATGGATTATCTGGGGAGGAAAAAAACGTTCCATTATTTAAGCAGTAGCAGCACGAAGTGTTGCACGCAGCCAATTTAGGAGGTGGATAAAGTGAGGTGTCTGCATGTAAGCACGATCATGGAGAAAAAAGGATAATGAATGCAGGGCAACCACAACTACTGTTTGATTTCACGCTCAGTTAATTGTTCATTTATACTTGTCTAGCGTGGAAGGAAAACACAGAGATGTGGTTAACATCTAAAGACAGCACCAAAACTAGCCACAGCTCTTTGTATATGTCAACCAATTAACTCTTAAAAACAAAACAACTTAACCCAGGCTACAACAATGATTCACAGTTTTGAACCATGGTTAGGGGATGGAAAACAAAGGTTGAAAACTTGTCAGCTGGAGTAAAGAAGAGGTGTGTGTGTATATATATATATATATATATATATATATATATATATATATATATATATATAGATATATATATATATATATATATATATATATATATATATCTATATATATATATATATATATATATATATATACATACATACACACACTTACTGGCCACTTTATTAGGTACACCTTACCTTACTAGTACCAGGTTGGACCCCCTTTTGCCTTGAGAACTGCCTTTATCCTTCATGGCATAGATTCAACAAGGTACTGGAAATATTCCTCTGAGATTTTGGTCCATATTGACATGATAGCATCATGGAGTTGCTGCAGATTTGTCAGGTGCACATCCATGATGATGTGAATCTCCTGTTCTACCACATCCCAAGGGTGCTCTATTGGGTTGAGATCTGGTGATTGTGGAGGCCATTTAAGTACAGTGAACTCATTGTCATGTTCAAGAAACCAGTCTGAGATGATTTGTGCTTTATGACATGGCTCGTTATCCTGCTGGAAGTAGCCAGCAGAAGATGGGTACACTGTGGCCTTAAAGGGATGGACATGGTCAGCAACAATACTCAGGTAGGCTGTGGTGTTGACACGATGCTAAATTGGTACTAATGAACCCAAAGTGTGGCAAGAATATATCCCCCACACCATTACACCACCACCACCAGCCTGAACCGTTGATACAAGGCAGGATGGATCCATGCTTTCATGTTGTTGACACCAACTTCTGACCCTACCATCCGAATTTCCCAGCAGATATCAAGACTCATCAGAAAATTTGAAATACTCAGACCATCTCTATGCAAGAAGAAAAATGGTCTTCTTGAGATGTTTTGAATTGACTGAAGTCTTGACCAAATATATAATAACATTGGAACACTTTCTGATGGCTTGGTACACATAATATATTTAAACATAAACCTTATTTAACTGATCCTTTCATATAAGTATCAGATAATATTAGTCTAATGTCATTGTGCACAATATATTTGTGACATTTCAACTTTAAAGTAAGTAGACGATTATACCCCAAGCATTGCTCCCAAAATGTAAACACAGGCCACTCTTAAAGGCATAGTCCACCCAAAATTTAAAACCTCATCATTCACTCACCCTTGACTTGGTCTATACCAGTTTGAGATTTTTTTTCTGTTCTGTTTAGCACAAAAGAAGATATTTAGATTTTTAGATTTTATATATATATATATATATAATTGACTTATTGAGCCCTTCTAAGAAACGTATTATGTATTTTTTTTTGATATTCATTTAGCACTACATAAATAGCATTTACATAAATAATCCCACAGGTTTGTCTCCCACATGTATTCTTGGCAGAAATGCAAATTTTGATACTGTTACTACAACTTCCTAAAGCCTTTATGTAAACAGGTCACATGCTGCATCCATCCAATGATGCTGCAGATATGCAAATAAGGCCACAAACCAATATTTAGCATTGTACTGTGCAAAACAATATTGTACGAATAACCAAGAGTAAAATGTACAGTTAGGAGTTTGGTAAAACTCTGTTTCTCATGTGAGTGCATTTTATAAATGATCTAAATCTAGCTTGTTTGATATCTCAGGGTTTGTAACCTCTCTTTTTACCTCAAATGCTCTTATTTGTTTCATTCTGGGTCTTGAATGCAGGCACTGGGGGTTGGTGTTGAGATTTGGCCAGTCGACAGCTGTTTTACACTTTAATAAGATTAGTGTAAAGAAATTAGTCGTGTGCTCTATAATCTGCCGTTTAACCATGCGAGCCACCTGGGGCGACCCCTCCCCCCCTCCTCACATTCCTCCCCGGCATCAGATACCTTCAAAAACCCCACCGACCTGCACCTAGATCAGGTTCAGCATCAATCTTTTATGAGTTTGTAGCTCGTATAGCGAAAAAGTAGATTTAATACATTTCAAATGTGTAGTCCATTGATTTTCTTGCTACTTTTTGGCAGTGTTAATTTTGATTGCAATTTTTTTATTTGGTTTTAGTCTTTTGGGGTTTAAATTTTAGTTTGTCATTTTAGTCTTTTGAACAGCTGAATTCAAAAGTAATTTACTGTTCTGTGAAATATTTATTCTTTTCATAATATTTTCCAAATGATGCTTAGATGAGCAAGGTATTTCACAGTATTCCCAATAATATTTTTTTTGTTCTGGAGAAATTTTTATTAGGAATAAATGCTGGAATAAAAATTGTTTTTAATATTTAAGAAACAAATTTAAGGACAATATTATTAGGGGTGTAATGGATTCGTACAGATCACAACCCACGGTTCGGAACACACGTGACCTGCAGATTAATACTTTTTTTTTTTTACTTTACTACATTTGTAACGATCACAGAGAAATTGACTCTTGCATCGTTCAAATCACATGTATGAACGCATTTAGGCTTTCCTGTAAAATATGATGACGGAAGAAGTTGTGGTAGGTTATTCGGGATGTGGTGGGTTTCTTAGGTTATTAAAGGTGTTTTCTGTCTTGTTTAGCCTGCATTAATGTATTCAGTGTAAGCTGCACGATTAATCATTAAAAGATCAAGATCTCAACACCCACACAAACTAAATTATGGTGATTTGCATTTGTTTATTAATCCTTCGAATCGCTGCATTCAAATCTGTGTTTGATAAACGCAAAAATCAAGAAGAAGATTCAGTCTTTAGTTTACAAACAGTCAAATAACACAGAAGTTCTGGGATAACAATTTATAGTTTAGATACAACCACTGGTGTTTATGGTAAAGATTAAAATCACCGTCATGTGCATTTAACTTGATGCTCAAAAATGAAAGTTGCAGGCAGCAATTACATTATTTAACCAATAGGTTGCGACAACTGGCCATCAAAAATATGCCACTGAATAATTCTTCAAAAATGACACCTCTAGCAATAAAAAATGAAGTTTTATGAGTGAATAACTGAGTCATTTATTGAAAATGAGACTAAAAATAAATATGGGCTGTACAAATTATAATGTTAGATTTCTACATTTAGCGTTATCAGCAACAGCAGTTGAACAGTGAATTTTTGACAGAACTGAATATTTTACCATTCATTTTTATTCAGCTGATTATTTCTTTATTTTATTTTTTATAAACTTACAGCTTCTAAGTTCTGTTTGTTAAAACCAAAAGTGTCTTGCAGTACTGTTTTTGTAATAAATGGAAAGCAAACTATATTTGTCTCCTTTTTGGCTGATCCAAAAAATGGTCCTAAAAACCATAACGTAATCGTGAGATTTGTGATCCGTTACGCTACTATATATAGTAAAACTATTTTGTTAAAAACAGTGCAAGTAAGTAACACTTGGGAAACATTTTGCAGGAGTGCTAATAAATTTGACTTCAACTGCAGTTTAGTAAACTAAATTTAATGTGATTTTAGTCGACCAAGTCTACTCTTGTTTTAGTCGACTAAAATCCAACCAGTTTAGTTAAATCATAATATATTATGCATGTCTATAACTATTCTATAACATCTATAATATTTTTTATATATTCCAGGAGAACACACTTATAAACTTAATTGATTTAAATTTTTGAACAATACAGATTTTCTATTTATGTAACTTCAGGCCTAAATAAAACACCTTATAAAACAATGTATTTAATAATAAACAATCTTTATATTTCTGTATATAGCATTCTTTATTCTTTCAAGCAGATATATTTATTTGCTTAAATAAAATATAATTAATTCTGTCGAACTAAAGATGTCAGTGATGTTTATCACACTGCTGTCAGTTTTAAAATTAATTGTACGACTAAATGCAGTATTTTAAGGGCGAAAAAAAACTGAGTAGGGATGTCACGGCAAGGAGATTTGTATACCGTAAATGTGAGCAATTGCTAAATCGAAAGTAAAAGTGTGTTGTGGCACGTCGATGCTTTTAGTTTAGAAGTGTATTGTGTTCTGTGTGATTTAAATTTGAATAGGACCACGGGTCTGTGTGGGTGAACATCTTGGTGTGGTCGGAAAACATGACTGAATGCATTTTTGATGAACAACGTCAAAGGTGTGCTTCAGATTTTTTGCCTCCACTTAGTTTTTTTTTCCCTACACATTGACATTTGACATCAGATTTGTAGCAAATGATTGCTTAAATCCTGCTTGGTTGATCAGTATAGGCTACAGTTCAAATGTCCGCAGACTGGATCTTTTTACAAATTTTCCTTCCATAAACATTTTAGTTTTGTCTTTATTTGTTGTGGGAAATGTCAGTACATTTTTTGTCACAGTATTTGTCATTTAAAACTGATTTTTATTTAGTTTTTGTCTAGTTTCCATCAGTTAAAACATGTCACTGACGAATCATGTTTTTTGTCAAGGACTAATATGTTTAATATAATTTTTTGCTGTTGAAAACTAGACAAAAACTAAGTAAAAATCAGTTAAAAGAAGTCTTAAATGACAACAATTGACAAACATGTACTGACATTTTCATCTGTAAGAACAATATTTTTATTTGTAAGTGCATAAGCTCTAATAAATCTGAGCAAGGAAATGTTTTTCACACTTGTTAGCTGAATTTCAGGCGCCAGTCAATGTATAGCACTACAATAATGTGATAATCTTGTGCTTAAGCCTTCAATCCACTGTTTATATTTGAGAAGCCAAAGTGAACCTCGACACTGAGGCCTGTCATCCAATCCTCGCCTGGACATCCGACACCTTTCAAAACTGCCTAGAAACAATATGGATACCTCACATTCCATGACAAAAGCAAACAAATTATAGTTTTCAGTCGGTAACATAATAACTGCACACTATGAATCCTATATTAAGCATTAGCAAATAGTTTATTTATTAAACATTACCTCTACAATAATAGGTATTAGTAAGCAGTTTATAAATATTTATTTTGCAGATATTATTTTTCCCTTGTTACAGTTCTACAGTTTATTTTTTGTATTGAAAGGATATTTTGATCACTTTATTTTAATGTACAACTTACACTATTAACAAACCATGAATTAAAACTTTTAGCTCAATTAACTACTAATTAGCTGCTTATTAATAGTTAAAAAGATAGACATTTAGGGTTTAGGTTTTGTGTAGGATTAAGGATGTAACAAAATTGTTATAACTATTATAACTATTAAACGGTTATCATCTTAATAATAGGCAGAGGTAATAAGCCAGGACTAAATGGTGTGAATTATGATGGGAATTATTACTTAAACTAATGTGTTAACAATTTTTTTTGTTCTTAATCTCTATTAAAATAACTTTGAGCCTTTAATTGGTAAAGATCAAGATCATGTAATGCAATTCAAAAGCATAATTAAATTCTTTAAAAAAAAGAAGTTAATTAAACAATACAGAAAACTGCTAGTTGATGGATGCTTTTTACACTGTGGCCAAAATTTAGAGTGTCCTCGCTTCAGCCTGTAGCACGATGACATACTCGATCAGGTCCAATATGTCGTGGTCACACATTTGAGAGTGGTTATTGCTAGAAACTAGAATTATTTATATTAATTATTAAATTACCCATTACATTGTGTTATTAATGTCTACACCTACCCCAAGCCTAAACCCAATCCTCTGTTATCAACGTCTATACCTACCCACACTCTAAACCCAACCCTCAAAGTTATTAATGTCTACACCGACCCCAATCCCAAACCAACCCTCACTTTTAATGTCTACACCTAACCCAACTAAACCCAACCCTAAAAAATATTGTTCCAGATTCCGTGCATTAAACAGTTGTTAACATTGCAGTAATCAATCCATTTCCTCCAATGTTTTAGAAACAAGTCTCAAAATGAACGTCAATTCTTCCATATTGCTTATTTCCGTCACAATTTCTATCCAATCCCCTATAGAGGGGGAGTCATGCTTATACCAGTATCTTCTTGCTTGCCACACTTAATATTTTCACAAGGTAAACATCCTCCTTCACTACTACCTCTTCATATTTTCCAAGATAATTTGTAATAAAGTCTTTTGGTATATGGTATCCTAAGATCTTTTCCATTTCCGAAAAAAAACTCCTTTCAGAAAGGTAATATTTTTGCCAAGTCCAGAAAATATGGATATGATCTACATCAACCTTCCCACATATACTCCAGCAAGTTTGAGGTGTGGACAATTGTTTGCTTTTAATTTAGGGAGTAATAGAAAAAATGTACTAGATTTTTCAATGAACAATTTTCCACCTCCACGAACAGGTAATTGTATGTGGTTGTCTAACATCGTGCAGCCCTACACTCAAAAAAATAAATAAATGCAGCTTGTTCCAACTACATATTTGAAAATAGCTGAATCAACACAATTCTTGATTTTTTTTTTTTTTTTTTTTTTTTTTTGGGGGGGGGGGTTAAGTTAAAACTTAACTGTTTTATGTTTAATCAACTTAAATTGGTAAAAACAATCGATTTGTCAAAAAAAATCGATTTTTGTTGGGATAGCATGAAGGAATTGTGTGAAACCCAACATTTTTTACAGCGTCCATGCTGTCCCAACACAAATCAATTAAGGTAACTTAATTGTTTTTACAAATTTAAGTGGATTGAACTTAACAAATAATTGAGTTAAAACATCAAGAATTGTGTTGATTCCGTTTATTTTAAATAAGTAGTCTGAACAATCATTTTTGGCGTGTAAAACAAAATCAGCTCCCAGTTGAAGCTCTGCTTGAAAAAAAAAAATCAGTGTGTTTGAGGCAGTCCTGGTCCGCTGCCCAGAGAGCACAGGTTGGAGGAGATCTCACGTTTCTCGTCCCTGACTGAACAGAGCCTGCCGTATCACTGCACTCACCCATGACCATCCGTCCTTCCTTTCCTTCTCCTTTTAGCTCCGGTATCCCTCCATCAATCCCAGAGAAACACTTCACGCTTTGGTGAATCAATGCTCCGTTGACTGTGTATTAATTGTACGAGACCTCTTTCGACACCCTTGTCGATTGCTTTTACCGTCTGCTCGGACTTTGTCGATTAATAACAGCGCACATAAAAACGAAAGCGTAAACCTCCGAACACTTGGACGCTTTCCCAGCAGGACCCAATGTTTTTTTCCCTCGCGGTCTCATGCTGCATGTCTGACGCTTTTACACCGCTATGTCAATATTCGCACGGCTATCTCCCAGATCAGCCCGCCAGTGGGTAAAATATACACCGGTGTTTCTGTCAGCTATTGACAGGCCCAGGCCTTCAAGGCTCGTGCTATTTTTATTGCCAGTGCCAATACGGGGAAAATGCCGAACAGATGGCGAAGGTTGCGGTGGATATCAAAATGTTTACGGCTGGAAGTAAACACGGGCCTGGTTTGAAACAGAGAAGTCGGATTCGCCAGATAGGGCCCCGCCACTCTGCTTTAGGATAAAATATACAGTTGTCAGAAAATATGAACTAATGAAGAAGGGGGTGGATTGGGGGAGAGCGGAGTGACTGGTCAGTTATCAGCTGCATTAATCTTCTCTCGGGCCGGTGTGGAACAGACAAAATACAGAGAAAATACCTGACTGACTGTGGCTCGCTGGCCTGAAGGCGCTGACGGCTAGACTGTTATCTGAAAACCAGTCGGGGAAAGAGATGTAAAGAGGGGACTGGCTGATTCAGTTCTTCTCCATTTCGTCTAATTGAGTTGCTTGCACTGTAAAAAAGAAATGTGTGACAAAAAGACAACAAATATTTTTATGTTGCTTTAACTTATTTTAATACAACCCCAAATCAGGAAAAGTTGGGATCGTATGGACAGTATTACTGTTCCAACTGTATTCGAAATGTGTTGCAAGAATCAAACTTGCAATATGTGTTTATTTAAAAAAAATTCCAATTAAAAATCATGAGGAACACATTAAATAATGTTTGTTGTAGGGCTGCACGATATTGGAAATGTTACGGGTCCCGGCCGCGGAACTCGTAGGCAGATTAAAAGTGCCTGAATTATCAGGAGAAACAAAATCACATTGAGACTTCAGTGTCTTTCCCCAGGCGCAGCTTAGTCGCATCTCAAGTAAAGACAACGAATATCGCCATGGTAACCCACAGCTCATGCTTTCTCAACTGCTGATGTTATTTTGTTTCAAACACAGTCATAAGTAGTGATAATAAATGACTTTTAACAGTATATAAATAATTAAATAGATACATTAATAAGAAACAAACATTAATTAGTGTGGATACAGAAACATTTAGCATTGCGATATTCTTTTATTCTATGATATATACTGCGATATGAATACAATTTCACTAGATGAGTTGAATAACTGTTTGGAAAGAATTTATATAATTTCAGATTGATTCTCAACTGGTGGGTCGTGACCCAAAAGTGGGTCGCGGGAACATTTTCAGTGGGTCGCGGAGTGTGTGGTCAAAAAAACAACAAAAGTTTAATTTTTAACTCATTTTGCTTATACCGGACTTTTATTTTGAAATGCGCGCGCGACAACCGTACCCACTACTTTCCCGATAAACATGATGATGATCCGTGGATGAGCAATCCCTTTGGAATTGACGTGGAAAGCGTCACGTTGCCGAGCAACGAAGAGAATCAGCTGGTGGAGCTGCCATGTGATAAGTCGATGAAAAATAAATTCAGTGAAGTAAGCCTCTCCCAGTTTTGGTGACGCAAAGTGCTTTCTGAGTATTCGTCCCTTTCCTTGGCATTCGTGCGATCAAATCCATCCTACCATTCAGCACTACGTATTTGTGTGAAAGTGGCTTCTCTTCCTTGGTGCAGCTTAAGTCAAAGCAAAGGAACAGGTTGGACATAGAGCACGATCTTCGGGTCTACCATCACCCCAGACTTTGAAACTCTTATCAGGAGTAAAGCACATCCTCAGTTATCTCATTAGCTTCCCAAATTCATGTTAAGTTAAACAGATGTTTATAATTGCTCTCATATTAGATGTAAAAATGGTTATAATTGTTTTAATTATTTTACTGTAATTTGCTGATTTGTTCTGTTCAACAGGATCAGTGTTAATGTTTTATTAACAGTTCAGTTTAGTTCATGGTAACTGAACCTTTTCTTACCCTTACTTTGTAATATTTCTATAATTTGATACATTTTGTTAAAAGACAGATGAATAAAATATTGTTTATTTGTAAATATTGGTGACTTGTGATTTATCTGTCACTATTTGTGTATGTTAACAAATAAATACAAATTATATTATAATTCCTAAAATTATATTATAGTTCCTAAAAGTTTGGGTCGCGGCTTGATGACCATGTAAAAATGTGGGTCCCATGGCCAAACCAGTTGAGAACCACTGCTGTAGACAATCTACAAGCACAGATAAATTCAATAAAGACAAATATGACAATTAAAAAAACAGCAATTTATTGTTTTCCGAAGAGTTGAAATGTAGTCAGGTATACATTCATTCATTCAATCATTTTCTTTTCGGCTTAGTCCCTTTATTAATCTGGGGTCGCCACAGCGGAATGAGCCGCCAACTTATCCAGCATATGTTTTTACGCAGCGGATGCCCTTGCCTCTTCCAGCCGCAACCCATCTCTGGAAAACATCCATTCACACTCATTTACACTCATACACTACGGACAATTTAGCCTACCCAATTCACCTGTACCGCATGGAGCACCCGGAGGAAACCCACGCGAACGCAGGGAGAACATGCAAACTCCACACAGAAATGCCAACTGACCCAGCCGAGGCTCAAACCAGCGACCTTCTTGCTGTAAGCCGACAGCACTACCTACTGCGCCACTGCGTCGCCTGTCAGGTATACAGTAATTGAATAATAAAATGTAAAAATAATACTGTATAGTCTTAGTTTTATAAACAGTTCAATAAAATGAATCATTTAATTTTTCAAAGTTACAAACGGTACGTATTCTCATGCCTGAATGCTTTTAAAACCCTCACACAGTCACAGGCCTTAAAAAAACATTTGCAAAATGCTAAATTATAATCCAGATTCAACATTGTGTATTCTCGTGATGTGACTATTGCGAATGATCACATTGCGATATCGATCCTGAAACGATATATTGTGCAGCTCTAGTTTGTTGTGTTGTTTGCAATGAAATACAAGTCAGAGTAGGGGAGAGCGGGGACGGAAGTACCATAAAAACCTATTTTTAAAAGTTAGTGTTTGTACAGATACATATCTTTTCTGTGGTTACTAACTCATAAGTGTGGTCTATCAATATCAGGTGGTATTTTGAACAAATGTAGAACAACTTCAAAAGAATTTCACTTTAAACATAAATTGCACAGGGACGAAAGTGACACACACTGATGGGTCAAATGTAACAACAATATTTGCTAGATTTACTGGCTTCATTCATTCATTTTGCTTCGGCGTAGTCTCTTTATTCATTGGTTGTCGCCACAGCAGAATGAACCGCCAACTTATCCAGTATATGTTTTACAGAGTGGATTTCCTTCCAGCTGCAACCCAGTACTGGGAAACACCCATAAACACTCACATTCACACACACTCATAAACTACGGCCATTTTAGTTTATCCAATTCACCTATAGCGCATGTCTTTGGACTGTGGGGGAAACCGGAGCACCCGGATGAAACCCACACAAACACGGGGAGAACATGCAAACTCCACACAGAAATGCCAACTGACCCAGCAGGGACTCGAACCAGCGACCTTCTTGCTGTCAGGCGACAGTGCTAACCACTGAGCCACTGTGCTGCCCTTGTTCATTTTTTATGCTTTTGAATTGCATTATGGGACCTTAATCTTTCCTCTCACAACTTTTGATGTTGAAAAATGAGAAAAAAGTGACTTTTAGTGACATTATTGTCATCTTTTCAGTACAAAAACCTGCTAATAAACTGGCAGTTTATGCCTTTTTATTTTATTTCATGGACTTGTTTCTATATACACCGTTAAAATGTGCATTAATTGACATTTTATGTATTATATTTATATTCGTAAAATGTTTTTCATTTATTTTGAAGTTACGTTATGATTTTATGTCTGTTGACTCTTGATATTGAAAATTCAACTCTGAAAAGTCTGAAAAAAATTTAATTACTGTAATTTACAACATCTACACAGGCAATATATGACTTCAATCAATTAAAAATGTAAATAAAAGTCACTTTTTAAAACTTTCCAATATCAAAACTTGTTTAAGGAAAGGTCAAAGTCCCAAAATGCAGTTTGAAAGCATCAGTAAATGGGGGAAAAACATGAATCTGATTATATTGAAAACTGCTAATTTAAGGATTGTATATTATTTCTCCTACAAACTCCAAACATGGCAATAAAAGTCAGTTTGTTAAATTGCAGAGAATTTTCTGCATCATAAGCATTAATACACGGAAAACCCCCGTGAATCGCAAAATACAGAAATGGTTAATTAACTGATATTTTTCACTGTGTAAAAATTAAAGTTATATATTTAGAGAAATAGTCATTTAAGTGTCATATAAATCCATATTTAAATCCACCACCAAGTTTCTAATGCAAATGAATATGATCACATATTATTTTGTATATTTGACATAAAAGCACAGGTCAGAATGAATATTTAATTTCTTACACGTTTAATTTTATTTTATGTTTTGAAAATATTTTTTTTTTTTGTGAAAGCAGTAATACATTTTTAACAATTTGTTGATTTCAGAAGAATGGCATTTATTTAAATGAAACCTTTATAAAGTGAATGTGTAGAGGACAGAGCCCTGTGACATACTTTACACAAGTCTACACTGCTTGTGATCAATAGGGTATATGCCGAAGTATGCTAAAGGACTTTCAATTTGTCAGTAACCTGGGTTAAGCGTTCCGGTGAACTGTATGCCATTGCAAAATCGGTGCGTTTAAGGTCTGTTTTCTTTAAAAATCAGCGATCTCCACTGGGTGAGTGATATTCGATATAAAGTGGGTCTCTGATTGTACAAGAAACACTGTATTAAATTACATTTTTCCCCACCATGTCTTTAAATATGAACATTTATTTTACCCTAGTATATTCAATAGAGCTTCTGCGCTAACCTGCCGATTCTGACGGGCGCGTGCGAGTAAACAGCTTTTTGTCTTGTTTTACACTTGAGCAACTAAATGAATGCTGAAGTCTATTTAAATGATTATATTTTAATTACATTACAACATCGGTGCTGTAAAAGGAAACTCAAAAAACTCACATTAACCGTTCACCGGAAGTTTATCAGCATAGTAAGAAACACTAGCTCGGCATATACCCTATAATAACCTTTATTTAACAAGGTAAGTCAATTAAGAAACCAGTTCTCATTTACAATGACGGCCTGGCCAAGAGGCAACATAAAAAGTAGTTACAGTACAAAGAAGCAAGGACACAATACAATAACAATTTCACAAATGTAGATAATAACATATAAAACCAACGAAAAACTAAAAACAAGCACAGTGATCTTGTACTATTGACTGGATTGAACTTTTAAAAGATGATAGTGGAATGAAAGTACTGTGCTTTAAGGTCTGCTGCTGATGATTCCAAGCAGCAGCAGCAGAAAACTGAAATGAGTAGCGACCAAATGAAGTGCGAACTTTGGGTATGCAAAGGTTAATAAAACTACTAGAGCGCAGATTGCGACGTGTTTCCTGAATGTTAAGAAGTGACTGTAAATATTGTGGAGTTTTTCCAATAAGAATTTTGTAAATAAACAGAAACCAATGAATTTGTCGACGTGATTGAAGAGAAGGCCAATTCAGTAAAGAATACAGTTGACAGTGATGATGATTAAATGGTGCACCAGTAACAAAATTAATTGCTGCATGATAAATAACATCCAGTTTGTGAAGGAGAGTTTTTGAAGCTGATCTGTAAATTAAATCCCCATAATCCAAAATTGGTAAAACTGTTAATTTGACCAAATGCTGCTTTGAAGAGTACGTAAAGGAAGATTTGTTTCTGTAAAGAAAACCAATCCGGGCTTTTACCTTTTTGAGCAGTTCATTTATGTGAGTTTCAACGTTAGTTTCCCATCTAACCAGATACCAAGATATTTCTATAATATAATAGTCGTGTTGTGTTATGTTTATTCTTTCACTTACATCAAAGTACCAGTACTTCAGAAACCTATTTTTTAAAACTATTATAGTGTTAAAAAACTGTATTACCATATCTCAAATGAAGCTACTTCTTTATAAGCGAACAGCCCCTCATTAGATCACATCTCATGTTTTCTTGTCAGCATTGCGTAAGGAGCCGTCCCTGAGAGAAACTCCCTTGAGCGTAATGTTGAAGTGTTGTCATGCTTCTTGGATTGCGTGTGATGTTCACACTCTGAGCTTTAAGTGTCAGTTTCCTCAGATAACCTTACTGTATTACCGCAGGAGAGCCGGCTCATCTGATTGGCCACTGTGAGTTGCAGTAATCCTGAAATGTTTATATGGGGTCTTGCTTTGTATCCCGATCATTTAGACGGAAAACTCAAAACAGGAGAAGCCGTCGTCTTTTGAAAAGTAATCCTCCCCTCTCTCTTTTTGTGTTCAGGTCGCTGTGCGCTGCCGTGAACACGTATTACCTGTCCTGCACACACTGCCACAACAACTGTGCCTATGTTCTCTACAGCAACAAAATTACCTTTCTCATGGACCTTCTTCTCCATCAGTTAACAGTGAGTATTAATGGCTCAAGCTTACTCGAGTCTGTCCAATCCTGCTTGCTTTTGGGGTTTGTATGTGTCGTGAATTCACATTTTTCTCACTCTACGCCATTGTCATGTCAAATAAAAGTTCACACAAAACTACTTATTGTTTTATCATGCTCATATCTAGGGATGCTCATAATAACCGATTAACCGTTAACTGAAAGGATGCATTTTAACTGATTAATTGTATCAGTTAAACGGCTAAAAAAAATTATTGTTTATTTTTTTATTAAGTTTGGCTGCATAAATGTGACTTGCAACACGTGCAACCACACTTGCCTACAGACGTATTTTGCCAAAGAAGCAAAATGAAAGAAGAATATTGCTGGTCACAGTTTAACACAGATGAGTTGATGCCAAACCAGTGCTGGTGCTGTTTGCCTCTGTCATGGATCCTCCTCATAAACACCTCCGTTTATGATGATAACTCTGCACCAAACTGAGACTTTCATTTTACAGCTTATAAAACATATATGCAAATGAATGCAATTTCATACGTTATCAACAAAATTGTTATATGCTATAGTAGCCTATACTTTACAAAAAGTCAACATATGAGCCTCGTCATTGTCTTTCATCACGCACAGTGTGCGCACATAAACCGAGAGAAAATGAAAGCACACAAGCTCTAAGGTAAAACCAGATGCTCAAGACATAATCTTTAAAATAATGACTTCTATTAAAAATGTTGATTTGTGATATAAGAATTACAGTGGAGCATTAATTAAATATTGGAACAATTTGAGGTAGTCTGTTATTTTTATTTGACGAAAAAAAAAAACGATTGGAAAAAACAGGCTTTGTCGGTTTAAAATGATTCAGTCAGTGTTTTCGTTTTGTAATCTAAATTTGTCATTTAAGTGAAAAATATCTTGGGCAGGACTATTTATTTGATTATTTTTATTTAGTTTATTCTTTATTTCTTTGCTATTAAAACTGCTGGTGTGTGAAGATGTTCTGTTGTTTATATGTTTGCATGTTAAAATAAATCAGTATTTTAAAATGCAATATTTAATGTGTCAGACACAAAATAGACACGTACATTTTTTTTTAAATTATTAAATAATAATAAATTATTATTCTGACCAGTTAACGGTTAATATTCGGTTAACGAGCGATGTTTAACAGAGCAAGGAAATTTTCACAGTATGTCTGATAATGTTTTTTCTTCTGGAGAAAGTCTTATTTGTTTTATTTTGGCTAGAATAAAAGCAGTTTTTAATTTTTTTAAACACCATTTTAAGGTCAAAATTTTAGGCTATTTTTTTTTGGATAGTCTACAGAACAAACCATCGTTATACAATAACTTGCCTAATTACCATAACCTGCCTAGTTACCCTAATTAACCTAGTTAAGCCTTTAAATGTCACTTTAAGCTGTATAGAAGTGTCTTAAAAAATATCTAGTAAAATATTATTTACTGTCATCATGGCAAAGATAAAATAAATCAGTTATTAGAAATGAGTTATTAAAACTATTATGTTTAGAAATGTGTTGAAAAAATCTTCTCTCCGTTAAACAGGAAACGGGGAAAAAATAAACAGGGGGGCTAATAATTCAGGGGGGCTTATAATTCTGACTTCAACTGTATGTATATATATACTGTGTGTATATATATATATATATATATATATATATATATATATATATATATATATATATATATATATATATATATATATATATATTTATATATATATATATATATATATATAGTGTGTATATGTATATGTACACATACTTCAGTGACACTCCATGCCTTTTAAATGTATTTTTTATGTTAATTTTGGATGTAAACAGGGCAAAAGTGTAAACATTTGTTTTTAAAATATGTTTAAAAGGCTGCAAAAGACCAACTATTCTTCACTTATCGACCCGATTCTTAAACATTAGAGGATGTGTTGTTGAAACACACGAGCCAAAAGTGATTTCAACTTTCACATCTTTGGTTTGAATGTAAAGACACCAGTTTTTAGTTCTAACAAAATCCCTTACTGTCTTATCTAGTTTTAGAGTGAAATTTCATCAGAGTGAAAATAAGAGCCGCTGTGCTGTTATTAAATTATTTTTATCCTCAGCTTTCAATTTTCTCAACTTATTTGTGTGATTAGCAATTTGCATATTTTAGATCAAAAAAAAAAGATCTCCTCAGAAAAGTGTAGAGACCCGACATTTTGAAACCCGGTCTATTTGTGGTCTAACAAAAACTTCATCCTAATACTAAGTGTATGCGAGCCCTTGTCACAATTCAGAAGACATTTTTAGTACTTTTCGACAACTTTGATGCTTTTATGGTACCATTTGAGGCTTGAAAGATATAAAAAAGAGCGAGCAGAAGATTGTTTAAAATGCCTCCTGTTAATGATCCACAAGAGAAGTCGTCATTCAGGTTTGGAACAACATGAAGGGATGAATGTTCATTTCTGGGGGAACTGATACTTTTCGGATGCGACTTCCACTTGAGCTTTTAAAGGCCTGAAGAGCTGTTTTGTCATCTTTAAAGGGTCATTTCTGTCTCGTTTGGTCCTGCCAGAGCATATGTAGCTCATCTACCAGTTTAAAGCCAGCGCCAAAATGGATTTTAATACATACAACATTGCTCTTGTTTATATGACTCACTGAATCATCTTAAGTTCTGGGAAAGCTCCGCTGCTGAATCACATTTCGCATTGCGTCTGTCCTTTATTTTTTGCCTGTATCTCTGCGTCTCCCCCCTGATTCCTCTCATCCCGTCCTTTGATTTTTGGCACGATGGTCTTCAGAGCCAAACTCACGCTAAGCTTCAAGCTTTTTAAGTTGTCATCGAGACAAAGTATGGAAAGACGCACACACACAAGCCAACAGAGCTGTGATTACACAAGATGCTCAGCCAAGAGAAAATCACAAACATTATCAGAGACATTCCCCCGTCAAATTCACAGGTGCTAGCACACACACACACACACACACACACACACACACACACACACACACACACACACAAACACACACACATGCATGCATGCATACATACAAGCACATACACACACATGCACACTGGCCACATTGAAACAGACACACACAGAGAGTCCAATACTAGCCTCACCAAAACACACACACAGAGACACACACACACATGCATGCATTCATACAAACACACACACACACGGCACAATGAAACAGACATACCAATACTAGCCTCACCAAAACACACCCGCACACACACACACACACACACACACACACACACACACACACGCACACACACAGGCCACATTGAAACAGATACGCATATATACATGTGTGTGTTTGTGTGCATGTGTGTGCGCTCGTATGTGTATGTGTGCGCGTGCGTGTGTGTCTGTGCGCCTGCATGTCTGTGAGTGTGTGTTCCTGTGTGTGTGTCTTTGTCTGTCATTAGTGTGTGTGCGTGTGCATTTGTGTGTGTGTTTGAGATTGAGTCTTGCGTGTGTGTCTTTCTGTGTGTGTTTGTGTGCGCGTGCATATGTGTATGTATGTGTCTTTGTGTATGTTAGTGCGCTTGTGTGCATGCGTCTCTGCGTTCGTGTGTGTGTGTCTGTGCGCCTGCGTGTGCATTTGTGTGTGTGTTTGAGATTGAGTCTTGCGTGTGTGTCTTTGTGTGTGTGTGTGTTTGTGTGCGCGCGCATATGTGTATGTATGTGTCTTTGTGTATGTTAGTGTGCATGTGTCTCTGCGTTCGTGTGTGTGTGTGTGTGTGTGTGTGTGTGTGTGTGTGTGTGTGTGTGTGTGTGTGTGTGTGTGTGTGTGTCTGTGCGCCTGCATGTCTGTGCAAGTGTCTGTCTGTGAGTGTGTGTTCCTGTGTGTGTGTCTTTGTCTTGTCTTTGTCTGTCATTAGTGTGTGTGTGTGTGCTTGTGCATTTGTGTGTGTGTTTGAGATTGAGTCTTGCGTGTGTGTCTTTGTGTGTGTGTTTGTGTGCGCGCGCATATGTGTATGGATGTGTCTTTGTGTATGTTAGTGCGATTGTGTGCATGCGTCTCTGCGCTCGTGTGTGTGTGTGTGTGTGTGTGTGTGTGTGTGTGTGTGTGTGTCTGTGCGCCTGCATGTCTTTGCAAGTGTCTGTCTGTGAGTGCGTGCTCCTGTGTGTGTGTCTTTGTCTTGTCTTTGTCTGTCATTAGTGTGTGTGTGTGTGTGTGTGCGTGTGCATTTGTGTGTGTGTTTGAGATTGAGTCTTGCGTGTGTGTCTTTGTGTGTTTGTGTGTGCGCGCGCATATGTGTACGTATGTGTCTTTGTGTATGTTAGTGCGCTTGTGTGCATGCGTCTCTGCGTTCGTGTGTGTGTGTGTGTGTGTGTGTGTGTGTGTGTGTGTGTGTGTGTGTCTGTGCGCCTGCATGTCTGTGCAAGTGTCTGTCTGTGAGTGCGTGCTCCTGTGTGTGTGTCTTTGTCTTGTCTTTGTCTGTCATTAGTGTGTGTGTGTGTGTGTGTGCGTGTGCATTTGTGTGTGTGTTTGAGATTGAGTCTTGCGTGTGTGTCTTTGTGTGTGTGTTTGTGTGCGCGCGCATATGTGTATGTATGTGTCTTTGTGTATGTTAGTGCGATTGTGTGCATGCGTCTCTGCGTTCGTGTGTGTGTGTGTCTGTGCGCCTGCATGTCTGTGCATGTGTCTGTCTGTGAGTGTGTGTTCTTGTGTCTGTCTGTAAGTGTGTGTTTGTGTGTCTGTCTGTGAGTGTGTGTTCCTGTGTGCGTGTGCATTCATGTGTTCATGCATGTGTCTTTGTCCGTACGTGTGTGTGTTTCAATGTTGCCAGGGCTGGTGTGTGTTTGCGTGTGGGGCCAGTATGTATGTGTGCAGGTGTGTGTGTTTCAGGGTGGTCAGTGTTGGTGTGTGTGCATATATGTGTGTGTGTGTGTGTGTCTGTTTTAATGTGGCCTGTCTGTGTGCAGCTGTGTGTGTCTCTCTGTTTGTGTGCGTGTGTGTAAATATGTGTGTGTATGCATGTGTATGCATGTGTGTGTGTGTGTTTCGGTGTGGCCAGTATTGGCGTCCACCCTTCCTCTCTCTGTAATTAGATTAGTGGAGAATGCAGCTGGTTTCTCCTGCTCTTTCAGCTTACTGACCTGCTGCTCTGTGAAAACTGTCATTTCAACACCGCCTGCTCTTGATGAAGTCTGTCTGTGCTCTTTACTCTTCAACCATTCACATCTAATACTTCACCATTCAAATCTGTTCAACCTCATGTATGACACAGCCAATTACTCTTTATAAGAAAACTCCAGAGTGGAGAGTTATTTAATAAATTATGTATAATGTTTTTTATGTGTGTACTGTATGTATCTATTTATTCATTATCTGAACTTACCATAATAACCCATTTATATACATTTATAACCCATTTATATACAACCTTTATATTTCACTTTACATCACTTAAGAAAAGAATTAAAACGTGCAAAGGAGGGTGAATAATTTTGCGCTCAACTATATAGGACTATAGAGAACTGAATTCAAAACCATTTTAGTTGCTTGAATTATAATTGACCTCAACTTAATATATTATTTCTCATTTTCATTTATTTTAACTTGATCCACACTCATTGGCCACTTTATTAGGCACACCTGTCCAACTGCTCGTTAACGCAAATTTCTAATCAGCCAATCACATGGCAGCAACTCAGTGCATTTAGGCATGTAGACATGGTCAAGAGGATCTGCTGCAGTTCAAACCGAGCATCAGAATGGGGAAGAAAGGTGATTTAAGTGACTGTGAACGTGGCATGGTTGTTGGTGCCAGACGGGCTGGTCTGAGTATTTCAGAAACTGCTGATCTACTGGGATTTTCACAAACAACCATCTCTAGGGTTTACAGAGAATGGTCTGAAAAAGAGAAAATATCCAGTGAGCGGCAGTTCTGTGGGCGCAAATGCCTTGGTGATGCCAGAGGTCAGAGGAGAATGGCCAGACTGGTTCAAGAAAGACAACATTAACTCAAATAACCACTCGTTACAACTGAGGTCTGCAGAAGAGCATCTCTGAACACACAACATGTCCAACCTTGAGGCGGATGGGCTACAGCAGCAGAAGACCACACCAGGTGCCACTCCTGTCAACTAAGAACAGGAAACTGAGGCTACAATTCACACAGGCTCACCAAAATTTGACAATAGAAGATTGGAAAAACGTTGTCTGGTCTGATGAGTCTCGATTTATGCTGCATCATTCGGATGGTAGAGTCAGAATTTGGCGTCAACAACATGAAAGCATGGATCCATCCTGCCTTGTATCAACGGATCAGGCTGGTGTTGGTGGTGTAATGGTGTGGGGGATATTTTCTTGATACACTTTAGTACCAATTGAGCATTGTGTCAAGGTCACAGCCTACCTGACTAATGTTGCTGATCATGTCCATCCCTTTATGACCACAGTGTATCCATATTCTGATGGCTACTTCCAGCAGGATAACGCGCCATGTCATAAAGCCCAAATCATCTCAGACTGGTTTGACAGTGAGTTCACTATACTGAAATGGCCTCCACAGTCACCAGAGCTCAATCCAATAGAGCACCTTTGGGATGTGGTGGAACGGGAGATTCGTATCATAGACGTGCAGCCGACAAATCTGCAGCAACTGCGTGATGCTATCATGTCAATATGGACCAAAATCTCTTAGGAATATTTCCAGTACCTTGTGGAATCTATGAATCTATATCTATTTAAAAGATTTTGTGAAGAAAAGATTCAAATGCAAACAAAGCACATAAAAATAACTATAGAAAACTATATTTTATCTATTGATAATATTAAAAATGACGTTTGCTTACACAATTACACAATTTTTGCATTTATTTAAGGACAACTTGACAATATTGTTTTATTTTCAATTCATTTACATTTGTAAAAAATTAATAAGCTAATTTAATCCCTTCATGTTGTCCCAAAACAAATCGATCATGTGGAGCCCTGCATTTTTTTACAGTTCATCTTTTTTACTATTTAATTAATTTATAGAATAAAATAGAATATTTAGAAACTCTCACTCACACTTAGGCAAGAACTCAAACATGTGAGGATTTCACAAATGCATTGCTTCATTGAGTATTCTTACATTACTGTGGTGCAACAAATATTTGCGGACAGAATGCTTGGGGGACCTTAAATGCCTCTCTGTTCAGTACATAAACATTGACAAAAAAAGAAATCCATTACTTTCCCCCCCAAGGAGCTTTTTTGGTTACTTGACCCATCTTTCTCAACCCCACCACAATGCCAGGCAGCAAGGGGAATACCTCTCGTATGCCATGCTATTGGCACACCACCAATGTGACAGTTGTAACTACCAATTTATAACCCCGAGCTGATGAATAATAGAGCGGCGCCCTTGTAGTTATTTATGCGCTAGAGGATCAGGATTCAAACCAAAGATTAATGGCTTGCGCGCGGAAACAAAAGAGGACAGGATCCTTTTTATTTGCACCCTCCGCTTTAATTGGACGTGCTTTAAAATGCAAGCTGAGGTTTAAATGACCCCGTCTATTGTGCAACCGTGCCGGGCCGGATATTGAGACCAGCACGGGACGATGTCGAGCGATCTCAGATGTCCGATTGGTGTAAGGAAAGAGATCAGTTAAGCGAGTATTTTTAGACTTTTTTTTTTTCAAATCAGTGTTTGTTTGGAGTCTTGTAGGGATGCAATTAATATGATTGTTTTTTGTTTTTAGGAACTTTTTGGAGAATGATTTGTAGCCGTATAAAATAATGATGTTTGTGTAGTTTATTGCAATAACCAGTGTTACTGTAACATCATTACTTTTGATAGTAACTAATACTGTAGCGCATTACTTTTTAAATATAGTAGCTCTGTTACCATTACAATATGATGCGTTTGTCCGTTACTTGGTAAGTTAAATAATTTTGGCTGCAGTCTAGCCTACATCTTCCTGTTTACAGTGCTGACACATTGTGGGATTGGTGGATGCCAACCAACCACTGTAAAGAAAATGCATCGCGTGTATGAAGCACCAGACTGGACTTAAGTCAAGCGAAAGGCAGATCGAGTGTGCACCAAGTGTGTGCACGAGGTAGGCAGAGTGCCCAGGGAGGTAGGCCGAGTCCGTGCGCGAGCGAGCTAGGCCGAGTGTGCTAGAGAGGGGAAGGCCGAGTGTGAGCGCGAGATAGATCGAGTGTGTGCAAGTGGTAGGCCGAGTGCGCTCCTGAGGTAGGCCGAGGAGGTACGCCGGCACTTGATGTAAGCTGGGTGGTAGGCCGACTGCGCCCGGGAGGTACGCCGGGAGGTAGGCCGAGTGCACCCGGGAGGTAGGCCGAGTGCGCCTGGGAGGTAGGCCTAGTGCGCCCGGGAGGTAGGCCTAGTGCGCCCGGGAGGTAGGCCGAGTGCGCCCGGGAGGTAGGCCGAGTGGCGCGGGGGGAAGGCCGAGTGTGCTAGAGAGGAGAAGGCCGAGTATGAGCGCAGGATAGATCAAGTGTGTGCGAGAGGTAGGCCGAGTGCGCGCCTGAGGTAGATCGAGTGTGTGCGAGAGGTAGGCCAAGTGCGTGCCTGAGGTAGGCGAGTGTGCATGCCTGAGGTAGTCCGAGTGCGCGCGTGAGGATTAATCAAGTCACTTTGGATAAATCAAGTCTCTTTGTGTGCCTTGTTTGCAGCAGAAGTTTTCAAGCACCAATCTAGAGTGCATTTCCGAAAACCATCGTTTGCTAGGTCGCAAGTTCCATTGTTACAAAAATAGTTAATTGATTTGATATTTTGCTTAAAATAAAAAATAACTTTTTCGAAGTAACTTAGACAAAGCACTAGTGTAAACGTAGCCTCAGAGTAATGACTTCAGTTCTACTCACAATGGCTTTTTTTTTCTGTTTCCGTAGCTCTTTGTGCCGGATGAAGACAAGTCCATCTTCGGGCGCAGTGTGAATAAGCAGGTGTTTGAGGGTTTGACTACAGGACTCCTGCAGACCGTCGCCACAGTTCTGGGTCAGTTGTATCCAGCTAATTTGGATGGAGAGGCTCCTCGTATCTGCACTCCAGACCTCAAGAGCAAACCTGCCGCCAGCGAGAACTTCAACACACGCGCTCAAGATCTCATCAGGTTATTTGCTTTATGCTTTCGTAACATAACTTCAGTGTCTTGAATGCTAACCTTATGTCTAGGGTTGAAGTGACACATCAATTTGTTTTGTTTTGGGGTTTGTTGGGAAGGCTGTTTTGGTTTTTTTTTTTTTTTTTGTTTTGTATTGTTTTTTTTTTGTTTGTTTTGTTTTGTATTGTTTTTTTTCCCTTTATTTTGTCTTGGACTGGTTTTGGGTTTTTTGTTTTGTTTTGTTTGTTCTAGGGTTTTGTGTTTGGTTTGGGTTTTTTCGTTTTGTTGTGGGATTTTGCTTGTTTTGGTTTGGTGTTTTTTTGTTTTGGTTTTATTTGATTTGGTTTTTTATTTTATTTATTTATTTTTTTAATTGAGTTTGATTTGTTTTGTTTTTTTCTTTGTTTTGGTTTGGGGTTTTTGTTTTGGTTTAAATTGATTTGCTTTTTTGTTCATTATTTTTTTATTTAGTTTGGTTTGTTTTGGGTTTATTTGGTTTTTTTTTTTTTTGGTCTGTTTTTTTTTGTTTTTTGTTTTTATTTTTCTCTTTTTGGTCTTTTTTTTATTGGTCTGGGTTTTTTTTGGTCTTTTTTTTTGGGTGGAGGGTTATTTTATTTTATTTAATTTTTCATTCGTTTTCTTTTCGGCTTAGTCCCTTTATTAATCAGCGATCGCCACAGCAGAATGAATCACCAACTTATCCAGCATATGTTTTACTCAGCGAATGCCCTTCCAGCTGCAACCCATCACTGGGAAACACCCATACACTCTCATTAACACACTACGGACAATTTAGCTTACCCAATTCACCTATATCGAATGTCTTTGGACTGTGGGGGAAACCGGAGCTCATGGAGGAAACCCACGCCAACACGGGGAAAACATGCAGACTCCACACTAGGGATGGGCATTTCTGACCATTCTTCATTTCGATTAATCCACAGGTTTGACAAACGAGTACTCGATTAATCGGGGCGGGGCTTAATCAAGAGGCGGGGCGTGTGTGCCTCATAGCAACAATTAAATAACATTCAATTAATATATATATATATATATATATATATATATATATATAATATATATATATATATATATATATATATATATATATATATATATATATTTATAAAGCCCTGTTAAAAATGTTGTTGATAAAACTATGACAGGATTCAGAAAACAATTAAATCAACGCTGTTGGGTTATTAAAAATCACCATCAATATTAGTTAACACAGTAAACATTTAAAGAAGTGTAACATGTGGCGTATTTAGGCATGGGCAATATGGTCGATGCCCATAGCGGCATCTGGGTGGCACGGGGAGACGGTGCGAAAAAAACGAGCCCCAGTACAAGCTTTGAGTTACGATTTACTGTGTATTAAGTGTATTAATTTAAAGTAGTAATCCCAGAATAAAGACGTTAGATGCCATTCACATTTGGCGTATTTTGCATGTGCAAGTTTGTTATTGTCTATGTGCAACCGAAACAAAGGTGGTGAAAGCAAACTGATGCATGCATGCGTGCAGAAAACCATTCCCGCGCGCCTCACGCGCTGCTCTGCACCCGGTGTGAATAGGCCTACCGTTTGTTTAGGCTACATGCACGCCGGTAAAATACACGCCGCTTATGTACTGTGAAACCGGAGTAACTTTAATGCAGAGGTGTCGGCGCGCAGCGAGCTTTGCAAGTCGACAAAACTAAAGTTAGCTATTATATGATGATGATCTTATTTTGACTATATGGCTATGAAGCAGAAAGCAGAGATGATCAATCAGGGAGGTAAGACTTAATAACATTAATTCTCAGCCATGAGACGGGTCTAAGACTACAGATAATTACATAAAATATATATTCTTTGTATTCTAGAATTTACTTTAATATTCAAGCAAAAGATTTTTTTGCGATCTTAGCTTCTTAGCTTATCACTCCAGCTGTGTCTACAATTTTTCCAGTTACATTTTGGATTGATTTCTGTTATTTATTTAGAATAATAATTGTACAATAATAATAATAATAATAATAATAATAATTTTATTTCCAAGTACATTTCTAAAAGCAGGTGGTTCGCCCAGGGTGCCATTCGAACCGCCACTGACGTGAAGCATTTAGGTTTTCTACATGAGGCATTGTAAATAAAATAATCATAAAGCCTAGAGACACAATATGAAAATATTATATTACAAATTGTGTTTATCTACATAAAATGCATGTGAGCTTGAACTACATGCCAACCAGAAAGTGGATGCGGTGCGCAGGGCGCTTTAAAACAACGGCAACTGAAGCCGCGCAGAAAAAAGAAACCAAAGTTATTTTACAGTATTATCCCCTTCAATATGTGTCTTATTATTACTATTAATATTTTGCATCCGTTTTTAAAACTATAATCTACCTTTTCTATATTGTTGACAACAACAATAAAAACACACATGATACTGCAATTCAGTTATTTTATTCAACTGACATTTTTACCAAAACAATATTTTACTTCAGCAGCATCACAACCGATGTGGATCAAAAAGGGTTTTTTTTTTGTAAAAGGTTTGCAAAAATAAAGTTTCACCAAAACTTGACCAAACGGCTGTTAAGTAGCACAGTGATGCGCGAGGGCGATATAGGCTATCCGCGGGCCGCTGCAGAAAATCCGCGGGTCGGGGTAATAAAAAAATACATTATGATTAATTGCGGGTGGGTCATAGCAGTTGACCAGCAAAAAACAGAGAGTGGACTTCGCAGAATGTGAAGATGAGACGCCCAAGCACAGTGCAAAGAAAAAGACCAAGTAAACATAACATAGCCTATAAACATAACATAACATAGCTGCTGTTTAGGCTGAAGTGACACTGTTTTTGTTATCTTTTTCCATATGTAAAAGCTGAATCTGCTGTTAATAACGAACGATCCACAGTAACCTATCATCATGCTTAAACAAAGAATTAGAATTATTATGTCGATCGGGTGCGGGCTCGGGAGTGGATATATATATATATCCAAATATAAAATAAAATAAAATGTGTGGGCGGGAGGCGAGCGGAGGATTAGAATGAAGGAGCGGATTCGTGTAACATTTCAGCTGATCCGCGCATCTCTAGCACATAGCCTAACTAAAATTAGAAGCTAGCATAATTTGGCTGCGTAAACTTAAAATAAAAATAGCCTGAATATTTTTTACCACATCTATAAAACTTAAAGATTGGGTAAAATAACATTACTTTCAAAGTGATCAGTCAGTGGAGGTAGGCTAAATAAAATAAAGCCGGACTAATTTAACTATGCTGCTTAAACTTAAAAGAAAAACAGCCTGACTATTTTATCATGCATGGCTAATAAAACTTAACACAAGGAAGGACTACATGTTTTTTTCAAAAACATCAGTCGATCTATATGCTCCGATGAAAGCCGAGTGCGAAGTTTATTTTCAATTAGACGGCGGTGGAAAAAGGCGGTCAGAAGGCAGAGAAGTTGCAGGAACAGCCAGGTACCACTGGGCAAAGGTGCTTAGCCTTGCAGATCGAGACTCATTTACTTGCACCACAATAAAGGATCCGGGTTTAGAGAGATGCATGGCTCCATGAAGTAGCTTTCGATTTGGTGGGTTCGGTGAAAACATCATCACTCGTGCCATAGACTAGTCCTCGCCGAAAAGATTGTCTGACACGGGCGCGCACATGACAGCTGAAAGCATCACACACCAGACGCGCACATTCGCATGTATTTAAATGAAAACTATTCAGATGGCGCTCTGTGACGCGGCAGTAATATGAATGTCCTGAGTTGTGGCTGGGCACCGCTGTGTAACCTGAAACCTACGTTTAGAATTCTGAAATGCGCTGCGTGGCGCGAACGCGGCGCTTCTGGTGTGTGACCCCCCTATACTCCATCTGCGCTCAGGTCTCTCTGGACCGCAAACTCCCTGCAGCCATAACCAATCAAATATCAAACTACCGCCCAAATACCAGCATAACCAATCAGAAAGATTTAAAGTAATTTAATTTTAGAGCCAATCGATCATTGTTTTCATGCTCGATCATCGCTGATGCGTTCGATTAATCGATTAATCGAATGATCGTGCACATCCCTACTCCACACAAAAATGGCAACTGACCCAGCCGAGGCTCGAACCGGCGAGTTTAAAAAAAAACAGAATGATTTTAATAGTAATCTATTTTTAATATATATTTTTTTACAACTATAAATAAATAATGCATAATGGAAGGCAGAAAATTTACAGTAACAGACTTCACATGTCAGCTTATACTGTAACTTGTAACCTGGTGTGTCTTCAGTTTTCAGAGTAGGCTTAATTGCATCAGTAATGTAAAAGCATATATTACATAATCAAGTGTAATATATTTGATAATGTAATAGTCAAATGAATAGCATTTATCAGCAGTACACAATCTTCCAGGCTAGGGTGAATTTATGCATGTTAACAGTGATAGGCAATAATAATATCCAATTCAAAGCTGTGTGAGTTACCATCTGATGTGGAACCCTCTTAGTGTAGATCAGGCTGTGTACTCTTATATCGAAATGCTACCAAAAACTGCAAAGTAAAAAAAGCTGGTTTATTGAAAAAGTGTTACACGAAAAATAACACAAATTTTTCTTTTAAGATAACAGTGTAATCTTATTAAAAATGTACAAATCTCAGTGTAAACTATACAGTGAAGCTAAATAACGGGGTCTATTTTCATATCAGCCAAACAAGTTTAAAAGTCCCTCTCACTGCCTCTTTGCTTTTTATGTGGGATGTTTTATATCCATTGCTGTCATGAACCAAGTTTCCGTTTTAATTTCCCTTTTTCCACACAGCTCTCCTTAAGCTAATCACACAAACAGAGGCATTTTCTCCAATATAGCTAATTTAACATTTTCATATCTGGTAAACATAAGAGCGTCTGATTGCTACACTGTAAAACAATATCCGTAAGTTAGCAGTTCTCCATATTTTGTGATTCATGTTTTTATTTTTTTCACTTATTTATGCCTTTGAATTGCATTATGGGACCTTGATCTTTCTTTCCAACAACTTTTACCTTAAAAAGTTTGAAAAAGTGACTTTTATGAACACTTTTAATAGTTTATTGTGATGTATTGTCTGGTTTGGTGTTGTATATTACCATACAAAAACCTTATAATGAGCTGCCGGTCCATTTTCTGTTATTTCCAGACGTATTTCTCTATATGTTATTTTTTTTAATACGTTATATTATTTCTGTAACTACTAAAATGTCAATAAAAGTCACTTTGTTGAACTGTAGAGTTGTATTTTGAACATCAAAAGTCGACACAGAGAAGATCAAGGTTCCAAAATGCAATTCACAACCATAAAAAATGGAAAACGCAAAATACAGAAACTGTTAATTAAACCGATTGTTTTACAGTGTACAACCATATAGTGACATCATGCAGTTAGTGCTTATTTAACATTCAGAAATACACAAGAGTCTCTTAGGTATTGGAAATGAGATCCCTTGTGTAGGGAATGATGTTCTTGGAAAGGATCCAGAGTGATCATTTGTGGAATCGTTCGGAAGACTACTTCGTTTTAATGACAACATTTATTCAGACCTTGCTTCATTGGATCCAGTATGCTCTTGGATGCACCGTAACTTGGCCGGGTAACTCCTTCACATAATCCTGCTCTAAACCGAACTTTTCAGTGTCCACATGGGCCAAAATTCCCCTCTGGAAGTGCACGGCATGAAGTTGGAACCCGTGCGGAGGAAGAGCGCCAGTGCTGGGCTTTCTCCTGTTCCTCTGAGGAAAGGCAGACAGCCCGGCCTGCGAAAGAATCCCCAGCTTCCCACAATCCCTCAGTGTTCCCTCCATGATTTGTTTGACACGGAGCAGTCTCAAGCCCAGCACAGTGACCGTGGAGTGACCTTACAGACGTGGCCAGAGCGGGCCAAGTAGTGGCTGGATCACCCAAAAATAAAACTGCAGGGACCTTCTGGTTCAAAAAACACAAAAGAGAACTACAACCCCAAATCAGAAAACGTTGGGACAGTATGGAAAGCGCAAAATAAAAAAAAGTAGTGATTTCTAAATGTACTTTGACTTGTATTTAAATGCGAACAATACAACCAAACATTATTTAATGTGTTCCTCAGGATTTTTATTTATTTATTTATTTTTTTTTCAAAATAAACACGTTCTCCAATTTTGGTTTTTTGCAACACATTCCAAAAAAAATGGACCAGTAAAGCATTTACCACTTTGTAATGTTTTCGTTCCTTTTCACAACACTTAAAAGACGTTTAGGGACTGAAGACACCAAGTGATGAAGTGTTTCAGGTGTCATTTTGTCCCATTCTTCCTGCACAAGTATTAAGGGTTTAACAGTACGAGGGTCTTCGGTGTTGCATTTTGGGCTTCAAAATGCGCCGCACATTCTCTATTGGAGAGAGATCGGGACTGCTGGCAGGCCAGTCTAGTACCTGTATCCTCTTCCTCCGCAGCCAGGACTTTATATTGTGTGCGGAATGTGGTTTTGCATCGTCTTATTGAAATTTGCCTGGGCGTCCCTGGAAAATAAGGCAGCATATTGTGCTCCAAAATCTCTATTTACTTTCTGTGTATATTTACAAATAAAATGAAGCTGACCAGACAAAACATGAAATATTTTGTGTTCTTATTGTCTGCAATGAAATACAAGACAAAGTAAATGAGCTTTTTGTTAAACTTTTTTATTCATGCTTTCCATACGTCCCAATTCTTTTCTGATTTAGGATTAAAATACATTGTTTTATATGTTGTGACTATTTTCATTTTAAAGTCTGTGTGAACCGGAAGTTGCTACAGGGTGTCCGCGGGGTCTTATAAAGTATTAAAAGTTAATAAAATCAATTATGAGTTAATTAAGCCCTTAAAAGGTATTAAAAAGTATTAACCACGTTTTACAAGGTCTTATAATTTTGTTTCAAGCGATTGTCCAAAGTGTTTGACTCCAATAAAGCCTTAATATAGTTATTTCTCCTCCTAATATTAACAATGGCATGCTCGACACCACGCGATTGGTTGGTGTCGAGCGCGTCCGGCCAGCTCCTCCGTCTGGGTGATGTCACGACTTTGCGACAAACGTGGGATGTGATGCTCTCCACATGTAGTGAAACCATAGAGCGAAACAGACGGCAACATGGGAAAATGTAAGTTTGCGTACTCTGGTTGGAGAAAGACAAGTTTAAACAGTAGCTGAAGCCTGTCGCTGAAAACAACCTCGTATCTTATTCTTTCAAACTTTGTTTCTTCCAGTTCTGTTGCATGGTTGTGCTACATTGATTTATTTAAATACAAACTGTTTATTAACAACTGTTTAGTTAGTTAAAGATTTGATACTGATAGAACTTGAAGTGGTGAGAGGTCTTAAAATATTCTGAGAAGGTCTTTAAAAGTCTTAAAAAGGTATTGAAATTACCTTAGGATTCCTGCATATACCCTGTGCTACAACTTATTTGATTATGCTGATGTACAATACTGTGCAAAAGTCCACCAGCATTGGGGAGCCTTGAAGGTGAATTTATACATTCGCCTGGCGCCGCGTTGCGGACCCTCCGCTGACTGCGTGCGCACCTCATGAAATGGATAAGGCTTTTATACCTTGACGCGTTTGCCGTAGTGATATTCTTTAAAACAGCAGGGGGGCGGTTAAAAGAAACTGACCGTAAAATCAGACAGATAAACAGAGAAGTAGGAAGTTTCCAGAACTACGTCATATCATTAATATCATTTAAGAATTTTGAACTATTTTTTTATTTTTTTTTAGAAATTATTTTAATGATTATAAAGATTTTTATAACATTCAAGATTTTTTTCCTTCTCCGCACGAACTGTTCGCTCAAGTCCCAAAAAATATTGTGCGCTCCGCCAGCCGAAATCATGTAGCATGCACCCAAAGCGAACCTCTGCAAACTCTGTGACGACATCACATTCGCCGTGCGCACTCAAGCAAACTAGCGGACACGTCAAGTATAAACCAGGCTTAAGACTTTTGCTCAAACCTATTTATAGGTATAGAGCAAGTGCAGGGTGAACTATACCTTTAATATACAAGCAGGAAAAATAAACACAATATTCAGAACAAAAGAATCAAAAGACCAGCATCAAAGTGTGTTTAACAAGACCTCTTTAGCACCGAGCAACACTATTTTCTGAAATTATGTGCTATTTAATTTCAAGCATCTCTCAGCTTTTCTAAGAGATCTTCCTTAGATTTAGCATTTTCCATCTTTCGTTATCTCTCCAGGTGAATCTCACACTGCCTATAATATTGCCTTTACATACTGTATATAATATTCAGGTCGGGACTCTGTTCAGGCCATTTCATGACTGGCTTTGTTTTATCAGCTCTTTTTCTCTCCAAATATGATTTTGATTACATTAGCAGTGTGTTTGGGATCATTATCATGCTTGAACTTTTTATGTTGAGCCTTTTCTGAAATGATGTGCTATTTAATATCAAGCATCTCTCAGCTTTTCTAAGAGTTTTTCCTTAGATTTAGCATCTTCTATCTTTCGTTATCTCTCAAGCTGAATCTTATACTGCCTATAACATTGCCTTTACATACTGTATGTAATATTCAGGTCTGGACTCTGTGGAGGCCATTACATTTCTTTTATTCAATCAGCTCTTTGTCTTTCCAAATATGATTTCATTGCAGTAGCAGTGTGTTTGGGATCATTATCATGCTAAAATGTAGAACTATTACAGACAAGGAATTTCTAGTAGGAATTACATCACGAATTAATACCTTTCTGTACTTTTCAGCATTTGCAATCCCATCAGTTCAGGCAATATTGACAGCTCAGGCAGAAATGCAGATCAAACCAAGACAGAAGTTCCAGTATTTTTCATTTCAACTCTTTCTTTCATATGTCTTAAATGATTCGATCCAAAATATCCAACTAGAACCTGTATTTTCTGGTTGTATTTTAATAAAGAGAATGAGAAGGAATATATAATATCATTATATCCTCAATAAAACAACAAATGTAACCGGTAGGGTGTGTGAACCTACACTGGTCTCACAGTTCGGTTCGGTTACGATTATCATGCATCGATTCGGTTCAATTCGATATCTCGGTGCATCACGGTTGCATTGACGATGCTTTCCATACATAATTAGATTTTTTTCTTTACAAACACAAGAAAAAAATTGTATTAAAATCTATAAATATATGTTTATATTATATATTACTTGGTAAAACAATTTTGTCCTTTAATAGAGGCAGTCAGATATATGAACTGTACCTTTAATTGACCTGCTCAAAAAAAAACACTCTTTGTGAATGAAAAACTCCAATACATGCACAGAAGACAGCACGAGCATTCATAACAAATAAACTAATGTAAATATTATACCCGCTTGCTTTTAGAGCGCTGGCAAGTTCTTACACCCCTATGATTGGTCATTGTCTTCACCCCGCTCAACAGAAAGGGCTGCGCTTGGCTTTAGAACGAAAGCGCTGTTCACCCATGAGTGACGCTGGAAAAACAGCCGTGGATCAGTCTATATGCGCATAATACGCGGTTATCAGGTAATCTGATATTATATATAATATTATATATAATGATAATGATAATGAGATGGACTTTTACAGCATTTCTCCCCTAGTGCTGAAATAGCGGCTCGTGCTTTACCCATTCCTCAGTGTCAGTGAAAAGCTGTGTCCAGCACACTCACACATGTGCACAATTATCTGCTTTTTAAGTAGTAGGAGTGTTTTATTTACTCACCCTCGCCTCCTTCGCCATAGTATTCTACCGCGACATCGCGCCATAGGGGATAAATGACATCAGTGCGTAATAACCGGTTATGATCAATTACTGAACCGATATTGAATTGTCCCCATCTGCATCGCGGTGCATCGAAGAAACGATTAATTTTGACAGCCCTAGTAACTGGGGGCCTAAGACTTTGCACAGCACTGTACTTCTGAACTGAATATTAACCAGGGGATGGGGCTTTCTTTTTGTGCATCATTCCCTCGTAGAAAAATAACAATAGGAGGGGCATGGCTAAAATATTGTGGCCAAAACCATCAAACTGATGTCATCAGACAAGAACCCGCCAACTCCAAACGCGGAAATAAATGCTCAAACTTTGATTAAGATTACTAAAACTAACTCTTTTTTTTCAGTAGATTAACCTGCACCGATTAATTGTACACCTAAAGACTAACAATGTGCGCTAGCAAACTAAACGTTGCAAATTTTATTTCCCGCAGACTGCAAATGCAAAGCAGAAAACATAATTTTATTGGGAGTAGACGTGGTATTTAATGAAGACCAGATTCAAACCTGCCGTTTCCTATATAAGCAGCAAGGCCCAATGTTGACTGGACTTTTTTCAACATCTGTCGGATAAAAATAGAACCCGAATAATCAAAGTTTATGTTGCTGTGGGAGGATGAACTCTCTGAATGAGTCGCATACAGATCCGCTAGACCTTTGGCTTGGTGCCTGGATGGAGCGTCTGAGAGGCTGCACGATGGTGTGTGGAAAGCTGCTTTCGGACGAAGCCAACCCAAAGGGAGGATAAAGCCGTAACAAGGGGCTTTAGTACAGGTGATGGCCACCTATTGAGAAGAAGGGGAGGTGGAGGGTGCCTGTATGGACCTTTGTCCGGGTAAACTTAGAGCGTATTGAACGAAGAGTATAAGCACAAATATATTTTTTACAATCCTATTTGCTGAAATAATAAAAGAAAAACTCTGCCACGGTGTTATTAAGACTTTCAGAAAAAGGAAAAAAATTGTGGTGAGACTGATAATTGCAGCTTGAAGAGAGAACGTCACATTTATTGTCCTGCCCCCATAGACGCTGTATTAGAAACACCTTGGAGGTTGTGAGATGCTGATCATCCTCTGAGTCGGCTCTTTGCTGCGTCGGCCCGTACTTCACTGGGAGGTCCAGTGATTGACTGTCGGAAGACTTTCGGCATTGCTGGAGGTGGGAGAGGGTGGAGGACTGGAATACCTGAGCCATGAGGAAAGGGGAGGGAGGGGGTTTCCTTCTTTGTCTAGATCTGAGCTGGCACACACAGACACAGTCATCCACTAATACTGTAATTAGGCCTGATTTGTAGCTAGGAGGGTGCAGACCAGCACGGTCATGAGACCTCTTATTTGACCAGACAAATTAGAGATATAGACATAATAGGCAGGAGTTGTGAGATCAGATGAGAGCTCAGATTTCAGGCCAAGAGTGTGCTGGATTGCAGTGGTGTTCATGCCATTCTAGGTATGCTTGCAGTAGTTTATATGCTGCATGTTATGATAATTAACTTTAGCACCACGGAAGTAGCCCTGCACAGAATCTGCTGGTTTTGGAGCCCATTGTTCAACTTATATATTTAGTTAGTTAATTTGGGTTTAGTTTAGTTTTTGTATTTGTTTAGTTTTGTTTTTGTTTTGTTATGTTTTGGTTTGGTTTTGTGTTTTGGTTTGTGTTTTGTTTTTGTTTTATTTTTGGTTTGGTTTGTCTTGATTTTGGTTTTGTTTTGATTTTAATTTTTGATTTGATTTTAATGTTATGTTATGTTTTGGTTTGGTTTGTGTTTTAGTTTTTGTTTTGTTGTTTTGTATTAGTTTTAGTTTAGTTTTGTTGTGTTAGTTTTTTTTGTTGTTTTTGTTTTTTTGTGTCTTTTGTTTTGTTTTTAGTTTAGTTTTTGGTTTGGTTTGTTTTGGTTATGTTTTGTGTTTTGTTCTTGTATTTTTGTTTCGTTTACTTTAGTTTTTGTTATGTGTTTTGTTTTGTTTTTAGTTTAGTTTTTGTTTAGTTTTGTTGTGTTTAGTTTTTGTTATGTGTTTTGTTTTTAGTTTAGTTTTTGTTTAGTTTTGTTGTGTTTAGTTTTTGTTGTGTGTTTTGTTTTGTTTTTAGTTGAGTTTTTGTTTAGTTTTGTTGTGTTTAGTTTTTGTTGTGTTTTGTTTTTAGTTTAGTTTTAGTTTAGTTTTGTTGTGTTTAGTTTTTGTTGTGTGTTTTGTTTTGTTTTTAGTTTAGTTTTTGTTTAGTTTTGTTGTGTTTAGTTTTTGTTGTGTTTTTGTTTTTAGTTTAGTTTTAGTTTAGTTTTGTTGTGTTTAGTTTTTGTTGTGTTTTGTTTTTAGCTTAGTTTTTGTTTAGTTTTGTTGTGTTTAGTTTTTGTTATGTGTTTTGTTTTGTTTTTAGTTTAGTTTTTGTTTAGTTTTGTTGTGTTTAGTTTTTGTTGTGTTTTGTTTTTAGTTTAGTTTTTGTTTAGTTTTGTTGTGTTTAGTTTTTGTTGTGTTTTGTTTTTAGTTTAGTTTTTGTTTAGTTTTGTTGTGTTTAGTTTTTGTTACGTGTTTTGTTTTTAGTTTAGTTTTTGTTTAGTTTTGTTGTGTTTAGTTTTTGTTATGTGTTTTGTTTTTAGTTTAGTTTTTGTTTAGTTTTGTTGTTTTTAGTTTTTGTTACGTGTTTTGTTTTTAGTTTAGTTTTTGTTTAGTTTTGTTGTGTTTTAGTTTTTGTTATGTGTTTTGTTTTTAGTTTAGTTTTTGTTTAGTTTTGTTGTGTTTAGTTTTTGTTTTGTGTTTTGTTTTAGTTTAGTTTTTGTTTAGTTTTGTTGTGTTAGTTTTTGTTACGTGTTTTGTTTTTAGTTTAGTTTTTGTTTACTTTTGTTGTGTTTAGTTTTTGTTATGTTTTTTGTTTTTAGCTTAGTTTTTGTTTACTTTTGTTGTGTTTAGTTTTTGTTACGTGTTTTGTTTTTAGTTAGTTTTTGTTTAGTTTGTTGTGTTTAGTTTTTGTTATGTGTTTTGTTTTTTAGCTTAGTTTTTGTTTAGTTTTGTTGTGTTTAGTTTTTGTTATGTGTTTTGTTTTTAGTTTAGTTTGTGTTTAGTTTTGTGTGTTTAGTTTTGTTATGTGTTTTGTTTTTTTTTAGTTTAGTTTTTGTGTAGTTTTGTTGTGTTTAGTTTTTTTGTTATGCGTTTGTGTTTAGTTGTTAGTTTTTGTTTGTTTGTTGTGTTTAGTTTTTGTTAGTGTTTTGTTTTTAGTTTGGTTTTTGTTTACTTTTGTTGTGTTTAGTTTTTGTTGTGTTTTGTTTAGTTTGTAGTTTTGTTTAGTTGTGTTGTGTTTAGTTTTTGTTATGTGTTTTGTTTTAGTTTAGTTTTTGTTTACTTTTGTTTTGTTAGTTTTTGTTATGTGTTTTGTTTTTAGTTTAGTTTTGTTTAGTTTAGTTTGTGTTTAGTTTTTTTACGTGTTTTGTTTTTAGTTTAGTTTGTGTTTAGTTTTGTTGTGTTTATTGTTGACGTGTTTGTTTTTAGTTAGTTTTTGTTTACTTTTGTTGTGTTTGTTTTTGTTATGTGTTTTGTTTTAGTTTAGTTTTTGTTTAGTTTTGTTGTGTTGAGTTTTGTTGTGTTTTGTTTTAGCTTTTTTGTTAGTTTGTGTTGTTAGTTTGTTTTGGTGTGTTTTGTTTTTAGTTTAGTTTTGTTTAGTTTTGTTGTTGTTTTAGTTGTTATGTGTTTTGTTTTTAGCTTAGTTTTTGTTTAGTTTTGTTGTGTTTAGTTTTTGTATGTGTTTTGTTTTAGCTTAGTTTTTGTTTAGTTTTTTGTGTTTAGTTTTTGTTGTGTTTGTTTTTGGTTTAGTTTGTTTAGTTTAGTTTTGTTGTGTTTTAGTTTTTGTTATGTGTTTTGTTTTTAGTTTAGTTTTAGTTTAGTTTGTTGTTTTTAGTTTTTGTTATGTGTTTTGTTTTTAGCTTAGTTTTGTTTAGTTTTTTTGTGTTTAGTTTTTGTTATGTGTTTTTGTTTTTAGCTTAGTTTTTGTTTAGTTTTGTTGTGTTTAGTTTTTGTTACGTGTTTTGTTTTTAGCTTAGTTTTTGTTTTTTAGTTTTGTTGTGTTTAGTTTTTGTTACGTGTTTTGTTTTTAGTTTAGTTTTGTTTAGTTTTGTTGTGTTAGTTTTTGTTATGTGTTTTGTTTTTAGTTTAGTTTTTGTTTAGTTTGTTGTGTTTGTTTTTAGCTTAGTTTTTTTGTGTAGTTTGTTTGTGTTTAGTTTTTGTTATGGTTTTGTTTTTAGTTTAGTTTTTGTTTAGTTTTTTGTTGTGTTTTTTTTTTTTGTGTTTGTTTTAGTTTAGTTTTTGTGTTGTTTTGTTGTGTTAGTTTTTTGTTGTTTTTTTTTTAGCTTAGTTTTTGTTTAGTTTTGTTGTGTTTAGTTTTTGTTGTGTTTTGTTTTTAGTTTAGTTTTTGTTAGTTTGTTGTGTGTTTTGTTATTGTTTTGTTTTTAGTTTAGTTTTTGTTTAGTTTGTGTTGTGTTTAGTTTTGTTGTGTTTGTTTAGTTTTTAGTTAGTTTTGTTTAGTTTAGTTTTTGTTTAGTTGTTTTGTTGTGTTTTGTTTTTAGTTTAGTTTTTTTTGTTTAGTTTTGTGTTGTGTTTAGTTTTTGTTGTGTTTTGTTTTTAGTTTATTTGTTTAGTTTGTTTTGTGTTTTGTTTTTAGCTTAGTTTTTGTTTAGTTTTGTTGTGTTTAGTTTTTGTTACGTGTTTTTGTTTTTATTAGTTTTTGTTTAGTTTGTTGTGTTTAGTTTTTGTTATGTGTTTTGTTTTTAGTTTAGTTTTTGTTTAGTTTTGTTGTGTAGTTTTGTTGTGTGTTTTGTTTTTAGTTTAGTTTTTGTTTAATTTGTTGTGTTTAGTTTTTGTTGTGTGTTGTTTTTAGCTTAGTTTTTGTTTAGTTTGTTGTTTTAGTTTGTTTTGTGTTTTGTTTTTAGTTTAGTTTTGTTTAGTTTTGTTGTGCTTAGTTTTTGTTGTGTTTTGTTTTTAGTTTAGTTTTGTTTAGTTTTGTTGTGTTTAGTTTTTGTTATGTGTTTGTTTTAGTTTAGTTTTTGTTTAGTTTTGTTGTTTTTAGTTTTTGTTATGTGTTTTGTTTTTAGTTTAGTTTTTGTTTAGTTTTGTTGTGTTTAGTTTTTGTTTGTGTGTTTTTAGTTTGTTTTTGTTTAGTTTGTGTTGTGTTTTGTTTTTAGCTTAGTTTTTGTTTAGTTTGTTGTGTTAGTTTTTGTTATGTGTTTGGTTTTTAGTTTAGTTTTTGTTTAGTTTGTTGTTTTTAGTTTTTGTTATGTGTTTTGTTTAGTTTAGTTTTTGTTTAGTTTTGTTGTGTTTTGTTTAGTTAGTTTTGTTTAGTTTTGTTGTGTTTAGTTTTGTTACGTGTTTTGTTTTTAGTTTAGTTTTTGTTTTTAGTTTGTTGTGTTTAGTTTTGTTTATGTGTTTGTTTTTAGTTTAGTTTTTTGTTTAGTTTGTTGTGTTTAGTTTTTGTTATGTGTTTTGTTTTTAGTTTAGTTTTTGTTTAATTTTGTTGTGTTAGTTTTGTTGTGTTTTGTTTTTAGCTTAGTTTGTTGTTTTGTTGTTTAGTTTTTTTGTTTTGTGTTTTGTTTTTAGTTTAGTTTTTGTTTAGTTTTGTTGTGTTTTAGTTTTTGTTATGTGTTTGTTTTTAGTTTAGTTTTTGTTTAGTTTTGTTGTTTTTAGTTTTTGTTATGTGTTTTGTTTTTAGTTTAGTTTTTGTTTAGTTTTGTTGTGTTTAGTTTTTGTTGTGTTTTGTTTTTAGCTTAGTTTTTGTTTAGTTTTGTTGTGTTTTGTTTTTAGTTTAGTTTTTGTTTAGTTTTGTTGTGTTTAGTTTTGTTGGTTTTGTTTTTAGTTTAGTTTGTTTATGTTGTGTTTTGTTTTAGCGTAGTTTTTGTTTTAGTTTTGTTGTGTTAGTTTTTGTTATGTGTTTGTTTTTAGTTTAGTTTTTGTTTAGTTTTGTTGTTTTTAGTTTTTGTTATGTGTTTTGTTTAGTTTAGTTTTTGTTTAGTTTGTTGTGTTTAGTTTTGTTTTGTTGTGTTTTGTTTGTGTTTAGTTTTTGTTTAGTTTTTGTTGTGTTTAGTTTTTGTTAGGTGTTTGTTTTTAGTTTAGTTTTGTTAGTTTTGTTGTGTTTAGTTTTTGTTATGTGTTTTGTTTTTAGTTTAGTTTTTGTTTAGTTTTGTTGTTTTTAGTTTTTGTTATGTGTTTTGTTTTTAGTTTAGTTTTTGTTTAGTTTTGTTGTGTTTAGTTTTTGTTGTGTTTGTTTTAGTTTGTTTTTGTTTAGTTTTGTTGTGTTTAGTTTTTGTTGTGTTTTGTTTTTAGCTTAGTTTTTGTTTAGTTTTGTTGTGTTAGTTTTTTGTTGTGTTTTTGTTTTAGCTTAGTTTTTGTTTAGTTTGGTGTGTTTAGTTTTTGTTGTGTTTTGTTTTTAGTTTAGTTTTTGTTTAGTTTTGTTGTGTTTTAGTTTTTGTTATGTGTTTTGTTTTTAGTTTGGTTTTTGTTGTGTTTTGTTTTTAGTTTTAGTTTTTTTTGTTTAGTTTTTGGTTTGGTTTGTTTTGTTCATGTTTTGTTTAGTTTAGTTTAGTTTTAGTTTTTAGCTTTGTTTTGTTTACTTTAGTTTTTGTTTAGTTTTGTTTTGTGTTTTGTTTTTGTTAATGTGTGTAGATATATGCTTATTCAGTTTTTACATTAATGCCAGTAATATTATTGAATGACATAGAAATATCTAGATAATTAAAGTATAATACAATTGGGTGAAGTAATATTTTCTGTTTTTAGTGGATATATTTATTTGAGAGACCTGCTGTAGCTTTGTTTATTAAACAAGTGGTTCTAATTTGGATTATACATTTTAAATAAAAATTACGTTTTTTATTATTATTATTTTAAGTGTTGGATTTTCAGCTCCTATACTCTCAAAATCATTCCACACAAATCCACAGATTATTATTTTTATTTTATTTATTCTTCTTTACAAAATTCTGTTCAGAAATATATAATTCAGCAGAAATATCTAATTCAGCAGAAAAATCTAATTCAGCAGAACTTTTCTGGGCCTGCTGATAAGGCAAAAAAGAAGGCGAAAATAAATGTTGAATATCAATTTATCTCAAATCAAGTGTATGTTCCACTGATTAATGTGATTGCCATCCATATGTTTTGTGTGTGTTTCTGACATGTTTCTGCTTGTTTCCCTCAGCTATGTGGTGAACATGGGCTTGATTGACAAGTTGTACGGCTGCTTCCTCTCCATACAAGGGCCGATTGACGAGAGTCCCAAGATGGCTGCCTTTCTGGAGCAAGCCACTGCTTTCCTTCATGGCTTGTGCAAGTTGTGTTTTGCAGTGACCGGTCGGTGAGTTCTAATGTTGACCCACTTTCTTTGGCTTTTTACGCCACTTCAAAAAGTTTTAAGTACCATATACAGTTAAAGTCTATTTTTAATTATTAAAAATAATGACTTAAGTTGTCCTAAAGCGACTACTGTATGCTTAGGGGTTTGCCGGCGGCTGCAGGAATTACACTTATTACTGAGCCATACTTACATACTATTTCAGACGGAATATTCAGAGTAGCATGGTGAACAATATAGGGAGCGCATCACAGGTTGTCATTGTTCAAAAATGACCCAATGTGAATATAAAATTAACTTCTCAGTAAAGCAGGCTAGGCAGAATAGCTCTGTTTACTGATGTTTTGTTGCTAAATAAAAATCTACATTATTGATGCTGTAAAAGGCCTTATGAAACTGAAAATAGTCACATCAATCTTTCACTGGGAGATTTCACTGGCTGAACAACACTTCTGTGCATATAACCCATTCATAACAACACAATCTACATCAGCTTTGTGTGACTAAAAGAGTTTTAAAACGGGACATTACCTGTCTAACAGAAATAATTCAGCCATGGTGTCATCTTTCCTCCAGCGTGCAAAGTATCTCCAATATTGATTCAGCATTTGATTGTACCGCGACTGTGATAGTCTCGTGTGCACATGAGTGGCAGTGCGCATGCACGCATGTACACACAAAGGGCGGATCGGCATGAACAGAGCTGTGCCGTTGTACAAATCTACATTTGCTGACAGACAGTTTGGGCTCCTTATCAGAATTATGGGAAATGTCGACCCGACAATATTTAATTGGATGAACATTTCTTAGTCTTATGCCTCACCCAGAATATAAAAATACATATAAACACATTTAGATCATTTACTTTAATCATTACTATTGGAATGTGAAGAGACTTTTAACCAGCACAACAAAACATGTTTCTGAACACAATCACCTAATGCACCTTTAATTCATTATTTCTTGATATTAAGTGGTTATTTCAAGATAAGTCATGTTTTGAGACACTGATTATTTTGAGATATTAAGTATTTATAATATAATGTCTTGTTATATTGAGATATTAAGTCAATATGTCAAGGTATTAAGTAATTTTTTGTGATATCAAGCCTTTATTTTGAGATATTAAATCATTATTTCCAGTTATTAAGTCGTCATTTTTAGATATTAAGTCATTATGTTGAGATATTAAGTTATTTCCAGATACTAAGTAATTATTCATTCATTCACTCATTTTCTTGTCGGCTTTGTCCCTTGCGGGGTCGCCACAGCGGAATGAACCGCCAACTTATCCAGCACGATTTTACGCAGCGGATGCGAAAAAACGATATTTTGGCTGGATTTTCATTTTTTGGTTTAGGGTAGGAAAACGGATAAACGATTTTAAATTTCATTATACACATGTAGGCTGTGCTGAAACGCTTTCCTCTGATTGGTCAACCAAATCTGAGCTCGTAAGGTCGCCCTCAAAATGAAAGCCCTGCACCCAGGCTTTTTATTATTATTATTATTATTTAATTATACATAAACTAATTTTATATTCTATCATTTGAACCACACACAGCAGCCTTACATTCATTGCGTCTGTATAAATTAAATAAAAACGTAAATTTGTAGTATTTTTAGACATTTGCCATTAAAATAAATTCATAGTTCGCTTGCTGCTGTGCACCTGATGCTGAGCAAAGATAGCCATTTCCCAGCAGCACCTGGTTTGCATGATCGTTTCGGAGCTACTGTAGGCCTAAATAATAATAATAGGCTAATAATAGTTATTATTATTATTTACTTTTTTTTTTATAGTTGTAAGGACCAGAATAAGAACACATTGGACCCTGCATGGGGCTATAACAAATGGTACTATTTGTTTCTATTGAATTTCCTCCTATTTTAATTATATATTTGCTATTGGCCTATTGTAATTATTTATTTGATAAGTAATATTATTTTATTACGACGCCAAAGTAGACCTATCTAATTATTATGTTTTGTTATTATCTTGTTGTTGTTGTTGTTACTGTTATTATTATTGTAGCAGGGGCGTAGCCGCGGGTGTGCCAGGGTGTGCCGGTGCCACCCAAAGTGGCATCTTGCACCTAAAAATAGATGCTATTTATATATATAAATATGTTTTTTTTTTTTTTTTTGATCAAACGAATAAACAAATAAATGCACAGTTTTTTGACTCATTATTTCGTTTTGGTTTTGTGTTTGTTTTATTTTTTCGTTTTAAGTTAATAAGCAGAATAACAGATGAGCTTTTGTTTTTTTGTGCCTACAGAATAAACAGAAAAACGAAATATTGACTGTTTTTCTGATGTTTCGTTTTCCAGAATAAAAGGAATAATCAAATGAACGGATGGTACACGGACCTTTTTCAGTATTTATAATAATGATTTATAATAATTTAATAATTTAAAATAATGATTTAATATCTTGAAAAAACAATTTGATATCTCAAAAAAAGACATAAATTGTTATTTCAAGATATTAAGTCATTATTTTGATATCTCGAAATAAGGATAAATTATGTTTTAATAATTACTTAGTATCTGGAAATAACTTAATATCTCCAAATAATGACTCAATATCTAAAAATGATGACTTAAAATCTCAAAATAACAAGATATTATGTTGTAATAATGACTAAATATTGCAAAATAATGAGATAATATGTTGGAATTGTTTATTATCTCTAAATAACGACCTAATAACTCTTAATAATGACTTAATATCTAAAAATGACGACTTAATAACTTGAAATATTGACTTAATATCTCAAAATAACAAGATATTATGTTGTAATAATGACTAAATATTGCAAAATAATGAGATAATATGTTGTTATAATTACTAAATATTGCAAAATAATAAGATATTATGTTGTTATAATTACTAAATATTGCAAAATAATAAGATATTATGTTGTTATAATTACTAAATATTGCAAAATAATGAGATAATATGTTGTTATAATTACTAAATATTGCAAAATAATGAGATATTATGTTGTTATAATTACTAAATATTGCAAAATAATAAGATATTATGTTGTTATAATTACTAAATATTGCAAAATAATGAGATAATATGTTGTTATAATTACTAAATATTGCAAAATAATAAGATATTATGTTGTAATAATGACTAAATATTGCAAAATAATGAGATATTATGTTGGAATTGTTTAATATCTCTAAAGAACGACTTAATAACTCTTAATAATGACTTAATATCTAAAAATGACGACTTAATAACTTGAAATATTGACTTGATATCTCAAAATAACAAGATATTATGTTGTTATAATTACTAAATATTGCAAAATAATGAGATAATATGTTGTTATAATTACTAAATATTGCAAAATAACAAGATATTATGTTGTTATAATTACTAAATATTGCAAAATAATGAGATAATATGTTGTTATAATTACTAAATATTGCAAAATAATAAGATATTATGTTGGAATTGTTTAATATCTCTAAATAACGACTTAATAACTCTTAATAATGACTTAATATCTAAAAATGACGACTTAATAACTTGAAATATTGACTTGATATCTCAAAATAACAAGATATTATGTTGTTATAATGACTAAATATTGCAAAATAATGAGATATTATATTGGAATTGTTTAATATCTCTAAAGAACGACTTAATAACTCTTAATAATGACTTAATATCTAAAAATCACGACTTAATAACTTGAAATATTGACTTAATATCTCAAAATAACAAGATATTATGTTGTTATAATTACTAAATATTGCAAAATAATGAGATATTATGTTGTTATAATTACTAAATATTGCAAAATAACAAGATATTATGTTGTTATAATTACTAAATATTGCAAAATAATGAGATAATATGTTGTTATAATTACTAAATATTGCAAAATAATAAGATATTATGTTGTTATAATTACTAAATATTGCAAAATAATAAGATATTATGTTGGAATTGTTTAATATCTCTAAATAACGACCTAATAACTCTTAATAATGACTTAATATCTAAAAATGACGACTTAATAACTTGAAATATTGACTTGATATCTCAAAATAACAAGATATTATGTTGTTATAATGACTAAATATTGCAAAATAATGAGATATTATGTTGTTATAATTACTAAATATTGCAAAATAACAAGATATTATGTTGTTATAATTACTAAATATTGCAAAATAATGAGATATTATGTTGTAATAATGACTTAATATCTCAAAATAACAAGATATTATGTTGTAATAATGACTAAATATTGCAAAATAACAAGATATTATGTTGTTATAATGACTAAATATTGCAAAATAACAAGATATTATGTTGTTATAATTACTAAATATTGCAAAATAATGAGATATTATGTTGTAATAATGACTAAATATTGCAAAATAACAAGATATTATGTTGTAATAATGACTAAATATTGCAAAATAACAAGATATTATGTTGTTATAATGACTAAATATTGCAAAATAATGAGATATTATGTTGGAATTGTTTAATATCTCTAAAAAACGACTTAATAACTCTTAATATCTTGAAAAATTGACTTAATATTTCAAAATAATGACTTATGTCAAAAGTATGTTATAATAACATAATCACTACTTTCTTTTTTCCCCCAATATCAAGCTTTCTTTCTTTTCACCGTGGGGTTCAGGGCTTCTCTATAGCTGGCACCCAATGTCTACCATAATCATTTTTTTTTCATACTGTGGAGGTCAGTGGGTACCAGTAACCAGCATTCTTCAAAATATCGTGCTCAACAGTATGAAACTCATAAAATTATTTTCACTTTATTTCATTTTCAGTTTTGGATGAACTGTCCCTTTAATATTGCTTGGTTATGGTAATTAATTGGTACCAAAAGGTAAACTCCGTCAAATAGACTACAGAGTTGCACCCTTCCCAAAATTCTCCATCCTGGACTCCACTGTAGTTGTGTTGTTGTTCAGATGTCTGAGGAGGTACAGACCATAGACAGCGGCTCCATCAATCAGCAGCTCATTTCCCAGTGTCTGACACTCTGCTTGTAAGAGTCTGTGCTGATAGTCATCTCAGCTCTGTCTCCCTCCACTGTAAACTCCTGCCTGCAGCCCACCCACGTGTGTGTGTGTGTGTGTGTGTGTGTGTGTGTGTGTGTGTGTGTGTGTGTGTGTGTGTGTGTGTGTGTGTGTGTGTGTGTGTGTGTGTGTGTGTGTGTGTGTGTGTGTGTGTGTGTGTGTCAGAGAGCGTCTCTGCATGCACAACCGCTGACAGAGGCTAACCACACAGTCACAGCTTGTGATATCCCGCCTTTGACCTCTGACCCTGACTTGCAGAAAAGACAGATCGCTGTGATGCTGCACTGCTTTTTTTTTTAGCTCGTGCAGTAAACATTTTAGAAGTCGTTGTAATTAAATTGAGAAAACACTATACTGATATACTGTTGAAGTCAAAATGATTTACGCTCCTGTGAATTTTTTTTTTCTATTTCAAATGTTTCCTAAATGATGTTTAACTGAGCAATTTTTTTTCACAGTATGTCTGATAATATTTTTTTCTTCTGGAGAAAGTCTTATTTATTTTATTTCAGCTAGAATAAAAACAATAAATAAAAAGAATAAAAACAAAAAACTTTTTAAGGTCAATATTAGATTTTTTTTCGATCGTCTGCAGAACAAACCATCATTATACGCCTGATCTCTAATGTGCCTAATCAACCTAGTTAAGCCTTTAAATGTCACTTTAAGCTGAATACTAGTACCATGAAAAAAATATCTAGTCAAATATTACGTATACTACCTGACCATCTAACTTTTAGGAGCATCAAATAATAACTTGACTTCTAGTTGATCATTTGGTATCAGAAGTGGCAAAGGCCTCTAGATTACGCTTATTTGAGCAAAATAAAATACGTTCATGCCTTGATTTTTAATGATTTAATTAGGACAGTAAGGTCTGACTTTGCTTAGACAAAAGTCTTGTCACTGAACAGAAATAATGTACAGTATAGAATATAAAGTCATGCTGCAGTGGAAACAGAATGGATATTGTGTTATGACTCCCATGAGCTTGGAGGACTGCATCCATACATCTGTGCAATGACTCAAATAACTTATTAATAAAGTCATCTGGAATGGCAAAGAAAGCGTTCTTGCAGGACTCCCAGAGTTCATCAACATTCTTTCTATTCATCTTCAATGCCTCCTCCTTCATCTTACTCCAGACATGCTCAATAATGTTCATTACTGGTGACTGGGCTGGCCAATCCTGGAGCAACTTGCCCTTTTTTGGTTTCAGGAACTTTGATGTGGAGGCTGAAGTATGAGAAGGAGCGCTATCCTGCTGAAGAATCCGTGGTTTATTTATTTATTTGTTTGTTTAGTTTTTTTATATATTATTTGCTGTTAATTTCTCTTTTACTCTTGTTTGTGTAACTGTCATAAATATCTGATAAAAAATATTTTAGATATATATATATATATACACACACACACATATTTATATATATAAAATACCAGTTAAAAGTTTGGGGTCAGGTTTTTTTTTTTTGTAATTATTAATTTTATTTAATAATTTTAATAAAATGATTCTGTTCATCAACATCATCAAGTTCTGTTCATTTATTAAATGTAAAATGTAATGTTAAATACTTATTAAAGTAATAATTTATTATTATTACTTTATTATTATTATTATTATTAATATTATTATTACTATTATTTATTAAATACTTATTAAAGTATTAAAATGTATATTAAATGTAAAAAAATGTTAAATACTTATTAAATATTTATTTTATACTCACTGAATGTGGTTTTAAATTAAATTATTACTCCAGTCATTAGTGCTTTTATTATTATTAATAATAATTATAATAATATTAATAATAATGAATATTAGAGTGATTTCTGAAGGATCATGTGACTGAAGACTGGAGTAATGGAGCTGAAAATTCATCATTAAAATCACTGAAATAAATGATTAAATTAAATGATAAACTACTTTTGAACAGTTATATATATAATAAAAAAAAAGTTTCTTTGTCATGATAAGATTACATAATATTTTTCTAGTTATTTAGTAATTACTATTATTCAGCTTAATGTCCAATTTAAAGGCATAACTTAGGTTAATTAGGCAAGTTATTGAACAACAGTGGTTTGTTCTGTAGTCAATCATTTCATTCTAGCCATACTAAAAGAAACAAAGAATAATGGAAATACTGTGAAAAGGTCCTTTCTCTGCTAAACATTCATATATTCATTCATTTTCCTTCGGCTTAGTCCCTTATTTATCAGGGGTTGCCACAGCGGAATGAACCGCCAACTATTCCAGCATATATTTTATGCAGTGCATGCCCTTTCAGCCTTCTTCCCGCTACTGGGAAAACTCTGCTAAACATCACTTGGGGAAAATCACTTGCGTTTAACTCTCAGGCTTCATTTGAATCTTAGCATTTGTACAATTTCATAAAGTATTTGGTTTGTTCAAAGCTCAGAGCTCCTCCTCAATCGGCCGGCTGTGTTCTGTTCCAGCTGTTGGCTGCTGTGACGCCACACAGCTGGATGTGACAACTCCACTGTCTCTCCCAACATCCTTTGGCTTCTGACACTGTATATCTGTGAGAAACTCCAGTGCCAATTCTTCTCTTTAATAGTCCTGCTCGGCGGCATAATCAGCATCATTCATAATCGAGTCAACGCTCCGTTCCGTCATTCTTCACCAAGCCGAAGGCCAGGAAGTTGTCCCTTTGTGGTTCTTGTTAGACATTTCCGAGTTTCTCCGCTCTCTTGCAGTTGCCAGACCCTGGGATTTGTCCTTACAGCGAGAGCTTTGCATTTCTGTCACCGGCTAGCAGTGTGTTAGGTGGGATTAAATATCGATAGTCATCAGCGGCCAATAAAAGCTTGTGCTAAATGACTGTTTGTGCTAAGCTAACGATGACATGTTAACCTAAGAATTGTGGCCGGTGTTGAAATTAGAATGGATTCGAAATGGTGGGTGTATGTGAATGTACTGCTTTGCTGTTAAGCAGGAGGACTCTTAAGAGATTTATACCTTTCTTCAGAGATTTCAATTGTACATTAATACACATGTGTGCAATCTTTAAAGAACCCCCAAAACATAGAAAATGAGCTTGAAATTTATATATTTACAGTGCTCAACATATACAGTTGAAGACAGAATTATTAGCCCCCCTGTTTATTTTTTCCGCAATTTCTGTTTAATGGAGAGAAGATTTTGTCAATACATTTCTAAACATAATAGTTTTAATAACTGATTTATTTTATCTTTGCCATGATGACAGTAAATAATATTTGACTAGACATTTTTCAAGACACTTCTATACAGCTTAAAGTGACATTTAAAGGCTTAACTAGGTTAATTAGGTTAACTAGGCAGGTTAGGGTAATTGGGCAAGTTATTGTATTACGATGGTTTATTCTGTAGACTATCGGAATAAAATATAGCTTAAACTGGCTAATAATATTGACCTTAAAATGTTTTTTAAAAAATTAAAAACTGCTTTTATTTTAGCCGAAATAAAACAAATAAGACTAAAATATTATCAGACATACTGTGAAAATTTCCTTGCTCTGTGAAACATCATTTGGGAAATATTTAAAAAAGAAAAAAAATTCAAAAGAGGATTGATAATTCTGACTTCAACCCATTTAATTCTCCAATTTAAATGAGTATTTTCTATAGGAAGCTTTACAATATTATATTTGTGCATATACATTATATTATTCATTACTGAAGCCAAATCTGGAGCTTATCTAATAAAAAAAAGCATATGATAATGGTCCAAAATTAGTGCCTTCAAATTTATGTGTTAGAGAAAAATATTAAATAAAAAATCTAAAAAGAGCGAAGTTAAAGAGAAGCAAAAAAATATGTGAAATTTTGTAGTTTGGAATTTATTTTTCCAATATTTTGCATGAATTAGAGCAATTCCAGCGTTATGGATGTGACATTTGCAGTAAAAACTCAAAACATAAATTCACATAGAAAGTATATGCTAACATTATATTGAAACATCTGTTTATATTTTCCGAAACAACTGACCACAGAGTTGTGGAAGCAGAAAAATATCAATCTGTAAACATTTTTTATACTTTAAATGAGGATAATAAACATGCGTTATGGATGTGACAAAAAAGGCTGTGAGTTTACAGTATACGACATACTTTGCAGAAATTCTGTCAATTAAACTGCACAACCCGAAAGAAACAATGCCAATCAAACAGATCTGAGTCGGCTCACTATAGAACAAAAATGATTGATTTTATTTTATTTGACATTTTTGCATGTATGAGGAAAAAGTGTCGTTATGGATGTGACGTCTCTCTGTTATGGATGTGACAGCTGTGAAATTGCCACTTGTGTGATTTTGGTAAAGTTAAATATAATAGTTTGAAACATTGACAGATACATTTATGAGTATTGTTAAAGTACTGTAAAATACTTGCTTACGCAAAAAAACCTAAAACGGTTTCCGTATTTTGGTGAAAACTTAATTTTCTTCATGGCAAGGTTGACATTTGCATGGAATTGCTCATTATCTTTCTATTTCTAAAGATGGTCAGTGAATAAAATATTATTTTAATAAATATGTCCTTGTAATAAATTTTTGTAAAAAAAAGTTTTGTTCAAATGCACTAAAAAATATGACCTATATTGACTGAGAATAGGATAAAAATATTTGTTTTCAAAATGGCGTGTACTCAATTATGTTGTGCACTCTAGATTCTGACCCCATTGCCTCTTAGATCTAGAGCTGTCACGAAAAATATTTTGAGAAAATGATTCTGAGATTTTGAGAATGCATTGCCATTCTCACTTCAATTGATTTTGAGCTTAGATTTTTACAGTAAATGGCGCTGTATGCTTTACAAACAGTCACTCTGCTTGCATCCAATTCCTTACTAATAACACTTCAACCCAACCTAATCATTAATAAAGTTGGGAAGGTTTAAGCGAATTTTAAGTGTTCACAGTAAGGCTGGTTTATACTTCTACGTGAAGCGCACGCGTATGGTCTGGCGCAGCCTTCGCACGGTTGCATACCCCTCGCAGTGACTGATGCTGACGCCCACCTCTCAAAAAAATTTAACTACACGTCACGACAATGCACAATGCAAGCTCTGTGATTGGTCTGCTTGGTAGCGTTGACGAGTGTGGGCAGCGAGTGTTTACAAGTGTCCTGTCTTGTGACGGAAGTCCATTTGGAAACTGTTGTTTTGTGTTTACCTTATGATTAAAGTTGTTGCACGTCTGCCGATTCCCGCCTCTGAATGAGCGAGTTTTAGCTACTTCTACATTAAAGGTGCTGTATGTAAGAGTTTACTCTTCTAAAGCATAAAAATACCATAATATGTGTGCAGATATTTAAGAAACATCCCAAGTTAACATACTTGTTGAATTGAAAAGCAAGTCAGATTGCCTTGTTGGAAAACCGCGCATTTCATTTATTCATCCAGAAAGGCTCTGAAAGCATGCATCCGTGATCGAAAATATGACCTCCGGTGGACAGTATCAGACGTTGAAATGAGACAGATTCAGGTCCACATGAGGTTATTAATTAGCAAATGATATAAATATTATGAACGTAAATGTTAGGTGAGCAGGTTACATTGTAACCGCGTGTCCTAACAACACGCTTTGTGACGAGATACGCAGTGATGAGCAATTTGGCCGTTTGCACGAGACGAAACACGACAGAAATGTAAATACAGCCTTTCAGAAGCACAGAATAGTGCACTCGCTCATGAAACAGTAAGGTTTATAATCTATTTAATACATTTTAACCCTCTTTAACATCATTAAATGTAGATGCTGAATCACTCATATACGGTGGCCGAGAGAGCTTAACGCGCTGCAATTTAAGAAAGCACATGCAATAACAAAAAACACCAGCAAATTAAGAAACGATCTTCATCAATTTGACAGAGACCTGTTGCAAATTGATCACAACACAAACAACTGAAGAAACGCGCTGCAAATTGATCACAACACAAAGGAAGAAACGCGCTGCAAATTGATCACAACACAAACAACTGAAGAAACGCGCTGCAAATTGATCACAACACAAAGGAAGAAACGCGCTGCAAATTGGTCAAAACACAAACAACTTGGTCAAAACACTTGTAAACATCCACATAACACAACGGAAATGTTTCAAGAGGACCCAAAAACATGACGGACCCAGCTGAGAGATACGGAGGTGTTATTGTACCGTGACTGTTGTTCAGTGAAGTGATTGGTGTTCTTGGTGTTGCTGCGCGTTTCTTCCTTTGTGTTGTGATCAATTTGCAGCGCGTTTCTTCCTTTGTGTTGTGATCAATTTGCAGCGCGTTTCTTCCTTTGTGTTGTGATCAATTTGCAGCGCGTTTCTTCAGTTGTTTGTGTTGTGATCAATTTGCAACAGGTCTCTGTCAAATTGATGAAGATCGTTTCTTAATTTGCTGGTGTTTTTTGTTATTGCATGTGCTTTCTTAAATTGCAGCGCGTTAAGCTCTCTCGGCCACCGTACTCATATGTGTTTAGTTCTAAAGTTCAATTTCAAAGGGTTTATTGTATTTTCCAGATCTGAGGTGAACTATCTGCTGTTGCATTCAGTATATGGCAATAAATGTCATGTAAAATGGCATTCAAACTCACATTGTTAGCATTTAGCACTAAATAAAGCACATGAGAAATAGAAGCCGTTTCTAAAATATATAAATTTGAGGTGTTGGTTAGGACAAAAACTATGGAAAATATTCCCTCTATTGTGTGTCGTTGCTTTTATTTAGAGCACAGTTTAAATCAGTCGCTCCTGTACTCAATCTGGCAACCCACGCTTGCGTTTATTTTGATCCAGGAGTGCAATACCTAGTTCAACCACTGGGTGTCAAACTTACATACTGCACCTTTAAGGTAGCATTCAGAAAAAACAAAACACCCGTGAAGAAACTCGACACAGAGGAACATAAAAACCTGCTCCCAGCTAGCGTTTCGGTTTCAACACAAACCGCATGCAGAAGTATAAATACACAGCTACACAGTGCACAGTGGATTACGGCGATCACTCGACTTTAAGTATAAATCAGCCTTAGGCTGTGTTTACATTAATCTAATGATATTAAAGGTGACTTGCATGACTGAACGCACAATCACTCTTCCTCATGAGCATTTTTGTACCTATATTGTTAGACCGCCCGCTCCTGTTTAAATTACACTAGAGTTACCGACCGCTACCGCGTTTTATTCGGTAGTTTATTCCCGCTCCGCAAGAAATCTAGTCGGGTTCCGTGGTACACGGGAAAGCAGACCTCTAGTGTGAAGCACACTTCATAAATGCGCAGTGTATGCATCGGTTAACGTGTCAGTGAGATAAATGAGTGTGTTTTCTACAGGTGGTTTGTTAAGTTCACTCACCTGTGTGAGGTACACTCAGAATTGATAGTATTTTGGGTTGGTGTTGGTTTTGTTCAACGGGCTTCTGGTGATCTCGGAAAAGATGGCTTTTTATTTTGTCATTTGAAGGATGCCAATGAATCTGCAGTCCGTGTGGAAATGGGAAGACCATTCCACCAGTGTGGAACATTGAATGAAAAGGTTTTGGAAAGTGACCTATAGCCTCTCCGAACGCAGGCTCCTGGAGGGGATGAAGACCTTCAGGAGCAGGTGGAGGTATGAGGGTGCAGTGCCAGTGGCTGTTATAAACCTTACTAATATAGAAACCGATCTTCACTCGAGTCATTTCATGGCCGTTGTCACGTTCTCTCGTCCTCTCTAAATGGAGTAGACACTAACAGCATTACCGCAGGTTTAGCTGTAAGCATGGATTAATCAGACGATGCTGATTTGGGGTCAGTGGATCGACTCAAATTGCCTCTGTCAGGCCTTTCGCTTTCATCCCACTCCACTGTCTCCTGTTTCAGGGTCAGGGGATGTGAAGTACGTCATGCACAGTCACTCTGTGAGAACCAACTCTTTGTTCCCCTCGTGTAGACACTGATCACGACTGTCGACGGATGCTGCCCTTCTCTTCTGAACTGAGACCAGCTTTGGGGATTTTCTTACGCCAGTTAAGGTTAAACGTGGATGAGGAGTGCAGAGCTGAGATCAGCCCATCAAGGTGGCTTCCACCTGGAAACTAGTAGCCGATCTGCTGCACTTGCAGTGATCTCATTGCGGAGGGTGAGGTTTCCCCCTCACCGAGCTTGACACTATTTCCCCCGTTGGCTTATCGAAAGGTCTGTTTCCTCTCCAGTGCTCTTGGTGTAGTGTTCATGGATGTATCCTCATCTGCAATGTGACACCTTGTAGAACCTGCCCCTTTTGTGCTGTTCAGGGATCAGTCCTTGACAGAGTCGGCAAGTTACTTTCAAACTGTAACTTATTTATTTATTTGATTTGTTTGTTTATTTAACAGGGACAATACACTTTACATTGTTATACAAAGACAACCGATGTCGTGTACATAGGGTATATAGCATAAAGCTAATTTGCAGCCCTCGTCCTGGTTAGGCTTTACATAAAAGTAAATACACATCTACAAATAAATGATAATACAACACACATGTATATACAAAGCCACAAACATAAAATGTAGGTCAATCTGCACACTAAAGGAAAATGTAGACTTGACTAACCTGGATGAATCATAAGTTATTCACTCGCCAGCCACTTTATTAGGCACACCTGTCCAACTGCTCGTTAACGCAAATTTCTAATCAGCCAATCACATATGCAGCAACTTAGGCATTTAGGCATGTAGAAATGGTCAAGACGATCTGCTGCAGTTCAAACCGAGCATCAGAATGTGGAGGAAAGGTGATTTAAGTGACTTTGAACGTGGCGTGGTCGTTGGTGCCAGAGGGCTGGTCTGAGTATTTCAGAAACTGCTGATCTACTGGGATTTTCATGCATGACCATCTCTAGGATTTACAGAGAATGGTCTGAAAAAGAGAAAATATCCAGTGAGCGGCAGTTCTGTGGGTGCAAATGCCTTGTTGATGTCAGAGGAGAATGGCCAGACTGGTTCCAGCTGACAGAAAGGCAACAGTAACTCAAATAACCACTTGTTACAACTGAGGTCTGCAGAAGAGCATCTCTGAACGCATAACACGTCCAAGCTCAAGGCGGATGGGCTACAGCAGCAGAAGACCACACCGGGTGCCACTCCTGTCAGCTAAGAACAGAAAACTGAGGCTACAATTCACACAGGCTCACCAAAATTGGACAATAGAAGATTGGAAAAACGTTGCCTGGTTTGATTGGTCTCGATTTCTGCTGCAACATTCGGATGATAGAGTCAGAATTTGGCATCAACAACATAAAAGCATGGATCCATCCTGTCTTGTATAATGCTTCAGGCTGGTGGTGGTGGTGTAATGTGTGGGGGATATTTTTTGGCACACTCTGTGCCCATTAGAACCCATTGAGCATCGTGTCAACGCCACAGCCTACCTGAGTATTGTTGCTGACCATGTCCATCCCTTTATGACCACAGTGTACTCATCTTCTGATGGCTACTTCCAGCAGGATAACGCGCCATGTCAGTAAGCGCAAATCATCTCAGACTGGTTTCTTGTACATGACAATGAGTTCACTGTACTCAAATGGCCTCCACAATCACCAGAACGTAATCCAATAGAGAACCTTTGGGATGTGGTGGAACGGGAGATTCGCAAATCTGCAGCAACTGCGTGATGCTATCATGTCAATATGGATCAAAATCTCTGAGGAATATTTCCAGTACCTTGTTGAATCTATGCCATGAAGCATTAAGGCAGTTCTGAAGGCAAAACGGGGTCCAACCCGGTACTAGTAACAAGTACCTAATAAAGTGGCCAGTGAGTGTATGTTATTAGTTACTGTCATTTGAATGTAATTAGTTACATTATAATTTCACAGTCTCAGAAATGTAATGTTTTAAATATTTTCTCCAAAATAACCACAGAAGCATGAGTACTTTCCAAACATTCATTTTGTCATTAAATGTAATTATTTAGTGAGGTTTTTGCTTGCTTGCACAAGGAGTCTGATAACAGCTATCACTCCATACAAAAACTGACTATATACTTTTGTTTGAAAAATAAATATACTACAAATAAAACATAAAACATTAGAAATGTTTAACAATAAATATAATATTAATTCACTTTTATGACACCAGAAAGCTGATGGCATATTAAATCACATCAATCATATGCAGTGCACATATAGTGCCCGTAGCCAACCTATTGAAAGGGGTGGTTCTTTTCTCTCAAAAAGTGGACATTTTTGCAGTTATTCGCCTCATTTTCTATTCAATTATGAAGTTAAAATACTGCATTGTAGTGATATTTTAAGAACTAAGGATTGCTGGATTAGCTTGTTGGATGGTGACCACACTTTTTGATGTACCAAAAATATTTTCTACAATATTGTCGAAGTGCTTACAATACTATTTGATTACGAAGTGTATATTTACAAATGTGCATTTAAACTGTAAGTTATTACAGTTTTATAAATAGTGTTATGAGATTAGCATTTAAAATTGTTTTTATAAAGAAATATGAAAATTTATTATCATCAATTTATCATCAATCAAAAAAACAACAACAATTAGGAATCTCTTCAAATTTGTTTTAAATTAAAAACTGTAGCCCTGGCGTCACCAACATGGTGCCTTTTCTAAAAATAGCTCACCATAGCGTCATTTACCATTCGTTCATTTTGAATGAATCTTTAATGTGACTCGAGAACAATGAGTCATCTCAGGGAGTGATTTGTTCATTCGGGCATGCGCACATTTGTGCAGGTGGAGGAGAAAATTAGTTCTCCTCTATCTCCTTTCCTGTATATATAAGTTAGAGTCCTCTATGGAGTCGTTCTTTCATTACGTGAAAGACAGAAGCCAATCATATGCATTTAGAGCCGGAAAAAGATTTGATTCGTTCATCCGAGTCCTCGGTTTTGAGTCATCTCTTTACATGCTGTCACGTGATGAACGAATGACTCAAAAACCCGAAGACTCAAAAGGTGAACTAATCCTGGATGTTTCCGGCTCAGGCTCTATGCATTGGTTAAGCTTATATGGAACTGTTAGTGTCAGGTGAACGAACGACTCAAATTTGAAGGCCGAAATTTGAGGTGACCAGAGTGAATCATAGACAAAACACCAGGTAAACAATGAAGGATTATTTTCTCTTTCTTAGTATAGTAGCGTTTTATGACTTGTTTGTAGTTTGATCAACGTTTGGGCTAGTTGTAGATGTGTTCTCTGTAGAAGCATCTCGTAACATTTTAATGTTACTTTGGCAAATTGAACGAAATGACTCGAAAAAAGATTCGTTCATCTCGATGAGCGAGACTCAAACGTCCGACTCAGTAAAATGATCCGAACTTGCCTTCACTAGCTTAAAGACAAGAATGGATGTATTCTCCACTTTCTCCAATTTCCAACTCGGGGCAACTACGTCACATTGGTTAGGTTAGAAGAATGTCGGCTATGTTAAAAATGCTGTAGATTTGGTGATAATGTCAGTAAAATCTGAAAGTTTATTTATGTTACACACTTAATATTATGTACAAACATGGTACAACATAGTGCACGATTTGTTAATAATTATTAGTGGCTAATGCAAATATTGTAGAAGTGATCATTTGAAAATGTAAATACTTGCAGAGATTTATAGAAGTAAAGTGTTGCATATTGATATTTATCCTACCTTGTTAAATCATTGACAACTATTGTGAGAAATCATTAACATGATGAGCTTCTTCACATAGATGAATATCATTAGTTATTAATAATAACATATAATTAAAAGTAAATTGAGCAAATTTGTTATTTGAGAAGTGTGTATCAAACTGGTAGCCCTTCACGTTAATTGGCACCCAAGAAGTAGCTCTCAGTTTCAAAAAGGTTGGTGACCCCTGCTGTAGCCTATAGGCAAATAACAAACTGGCCAGCTCATTCAATTTTTCTCAGCCAATAGTTGGCCATTTGAATAATTAAAAATTTAATTTGTCTTAAAGCCTTCTATAAGTTATTTTCACAATATATGATGGCAATGTAGTAAAATAACGGGACAAATGAGCTCATGTAGGGACTAAATTCTAAATTGTCAGTTGGGTGGGTCTTTCGAACCACCTGAACCCCCACTGGCTACGGGCCTGCAGGATATCGACCACGAAAAGAGTAGGAAATGTGTTAAATATAAGATCAACAGAACATTATCAGACTTTAGTGGTAATTTTCACCAACTTGTGTGCATTTTACGTGACTGGATTTGCAGAGTAGAGACTACAGTTCCTATGTGTGTGACTAGGTTATAGGCTGACAAGCGTTAACATATTTTGTTACATTAATAAATTAAATTGTGATGAAAAACATATTGGAGATCTTTTACACTTAATACTTTTTTATGCCTCTAAACTTTCTGTATGTTAATTATTTATTTCAGTGGCAAAAAGCGGTAGATTACGCTTACTTCATTGCGGATTTTGACAGCAATTTTGCTGACAAGCTTTCTAAAATCCGGCGATACCTTCAGCAATAGTAAACAGACACTATTTTACACTTTATTTTTACTCTATTTCATTTATTTTTTGGTCCCACTTTATATAAAGTAGCTTTAACTAGTATTGACTTACACTGAAAATACATAATTACATCATTAATTACACTGTAGACCATCCCTTAAACCTTAATCCACCCTTAAACCCATACACCAAACCTGTTCCTAACCCTTGCGTTACTCCCAGCACTGGTTCTTGCTACTAAAATCCAGCCTCTTGCTGTTGCGCCGGTAATGCAAGACCTTGTCTGAGATCAGGCTTACGGAGCGCTTCTGTCCAGACCCTCAGGGGTATGAAGTTACCAATCCTGCTAATCTGCCGGGTGTTGTCCTGACTAAGACACACAAACACGCTGCTGTAAATCTGGTAAGATGGCTCTTAATTAAATGTGCTGCAACACAAGACAGCCAGAGAGCACAGTGCGTTTGCATAGTTGTGGAGCCAGTGCTATTGGCTGACAGATGGCTGTCCGAGATCCAAGGCTCCATTCCTCTTTGGCTGTACTGTTGCTGAAGTCATCCAGAATGGTCATTGGTGGATGAGACGTTTGGACAGTCGTCTTCCTTGCTTAGAGTCTCAGCTTCCCCTGGATCTACTTGATTAGTCTGGAGTTTGTCACATTTGTCCTTACCTCGCCTCGACAGCCATATCTCTCCACATTCCAGATACACTCCAAAAAAAGCTTTTCTTACTTAGATTTTGGTCTTGTTTCTTGTCCAAATAGCTAATAATTCTTAAATCAAGAAGCATTTTCCAGACACGCAAAACAATATTGTCTTGTTTTAAGAAATAGTGTCGAAATGCTAGTGTCAATAGTAAAAACAAGGTTCTTTTGCTTAGCCCGTTGGCTGATTTTAGCTTGTTTTAAAGTACACATGAAATCAAAGCTAACCATATTGATTTTGTTAGCTCACGTTGCTAGTTTTATGGTGAACAATTTATCTTTTTCATTTAAGAAAAAAAAAACATTGTTTGCCCTTGTAGTCTAAAACTCATTCATTCATTTTTGTCTGCTTTTCCGGGGCCGGGTCACGAGGGCAGCAGTCTTAGGAGAGAACCCCACACTTCCTTCTCCCCAGACACTTCCTCCAGCTCCCCCGGGGGGATCCAGAGGTGTTCCCAGGCCAGCTGAGAGACATAGTCCCTCCAGCGAGGCCTCCTCCCGGTGGGACATGCCTGGAACACCTTCCTAGGTAGGCGTCCAGGAGGCATCCGAAACAGATGCCCAAGCCACCTCAGCTGACTTCTCTCGATGTGAAGGAGCAGCGGCTCTACTCCGAGCTCTTCCCGGGTGACAGAGCTCCTCACCCTATCTATGAGGATGCACCCTGCCACCCTGCGAAGTAAACTCATTTCGGCCACTTGTACCCAAAGCTCATGACCATAGGTGAGATTAGGAGCGTAGATTGACCTGTAAATCGAAAGCTTTGCCTTACGGCTCAGCACCTTCTTTACCACAACGGACCGGTACATCGCCCGCATTACTGCTGCCGCTGCACCAATCCGCCTGTCAATCTCACGTTCCATCCTTCCCTCACTCATGAACAATATCCCCTTTCACACAGTGATACCGGTACTGTAAATATCCGAAAAATTTCCGGAATAACTTCACCAATAAGTTCAAAAAAGCACTGTTCACACAGGCACGGACATTCCGGTATTTTTCCGTAAAAGAGCATTCACACATCTTTTGTTGATGGTTTCACTTTTATTTAAAGCTTTAGCATTCATGCAGCTTATTTGTCCCAGAGACACCCAAAGGCAGAAGCGTGAACCGCAGCTGAATGTTTACACATTTAACTACATTGCTAATTCTATAGATGGATAATATTGTGAACAACTTCGATGAAAACATATGTATCAACACTTTCGCATGTCGAGATGTTCAGAACATTTGTGTGTGCTGGCGCTCACCGGAACACTTCTTCACGTACACACACGTCGAGCAACTGAAGCAGAGCTTGAAGGTAAACAAACAGCGGTTTATCATAAGCATTTTATCCATAATTTTTTACACAGTTGGCGTTAATAATGAACATAGAAACGTTATCTGACTAACAGGAAGCAGCTAAATGTGTCTGGAAAAATATTCAAAGGCTTTTATTTTCATAAACAGCATGGATGTGGATGCGTCTGAATGTTCTGATTGGCTGGAGTAGACGTCTCCTGTCGGCGCGTTAAAAACGTGAACGTTCTTTATCCGGCAATTTTCCTTCTGTTCACACTCCACAGCATTCCGGCAAATTACCGGTAATGTTACAACTTCTCTTTCAGGAAAATTGCCAGAGCGAATTTACCGTTATTTTCAAAAACGGCCTGTTCACACATGATCCCTTTCCGGGAAATTGCCGGTAATTTCCCGAAAAGGTTTGTATGTGCGAAAGGGGCTTATGTCTGTCTGAGATATTGGGCGGGGCTAACATACTTAACCACGCCCCTCCAACTGTCAGTTTTGACAACAAACAGAAATGGTGAGGAGGAGGAGTCTGTTAGGTTGTAATAACTCTCCACAAACCCTTTTCTTGAACTTTTGAATGAAATGCCTACTTTACTACATCCAATCAGCTCGCAGGAGAAAAAAAAAACAAGCCACGCCCACTGTTTTCTCATTTATATCACTTTTTCTAGGAACTGCGACACAATACGAAAGAATGGTCTGATGGTCTGGCACATCTTTCAGGTGGTCGCATACCCGCGCACCTCTCAAAAAATGTAACTACACGTCGCATGGCTCAAGCTCTGTGATTAGTTGGCTTGATATCAGTGACGAGTGTGGGCGGCGAGAGGAAGAGAGCAGCGAGCCAGAGATCCCTTGAGACGGCATATTTACCATTACATTCAACTTATTATTTACATAAAATATTTGTTTACAGTAGATGCAAATAATGCAGTTTAAAATATTATTTACAGGATATGCGAGAGTTATTTTATTTGGAAGAGACGCTGCTTATTTTCTACTTTTAATATAAAAAACATTGAAAATAATAAATTTTTTGTCACATCCTGTTCTACCCATTTCTCCATACATCTTTTATTTACATATTCTATATGTCTGTTTGTTATATTAGTGACACGGTGGCTCAGTGGTTAGCACTGTTGCCTCACAGCAAGAAGGTTTGAGTCCCGGCTTGGCCAGTTGGCATTTCTGTGTGGAATTTGCATGTTCTCCTCGTGTTGGCTTGCGTTTCCTCCGGGTGCTCCGGGTTTCCCCACAGTCCAAAGACATGCACTATAAGTGAATTGAATAAACTAAATTGGCCATAGTGTTTGTGTGTGAATGAGTGTGTATGGGTGTTTCCCACTACTGGGTTGCGGCTGGAAGGGGATCCGCTGCATGAAACATATGCTGGAATAGTTGGCGGTTCATTCTGCTATGGCGACCCCTGATAAATAAGGGACTAAGCCAAAGGAAAATGAATGAATGAATGTTTGTTATATTCTATAAGTTACTCTACCCATAATAATACATCCTTGCTCGTTTCTTTCCTTCTCCTGTATCTTTACTCTACTCTGTTTCTTTCCCTCTGATCTCCAGACTCTGATTGCAGGCTCAGAAGTGTAAAGTCTGTGCTATCTCTCCTCATATATTTAACCGCAGTCACCCCCACTGTGTCTCCAATGTTCATTTCTGTTCGTTCTTAGCCAAATGTTACCAGTTAAGCCTATCTGCCCCATAGGCATGCTCCACAGATGCGGCTTGCTTTTCGTTATTTATATCAGAACGGACAGGCTCTGGTCTAGTGAGTAAGTCTAGAAGCCGTGGGGACCAGATATCCCACAATCCACCCAGTAGTTCTGGGTCTTCAGCAAGAAACCAGCATTAGCTAAAGTTCAGTTTCAAAAACGATGTTTAGCAAAATTCTGCGAATGTTAACGAGTGATACTCTGGGTTTCTGTTTCGTTTATGGTTTTTGTTGCTAATATTATTCATTTATTTGTTCATTTCATTCGGCTTAGTCCTTGATTTATCAGGGGTTACCACAGCAAAATGAACCGCCAACTACTCTGGGATATGTTTTATGCAGCGGATGCCCTTCCAGTCGCGACCATCACAAAATTATTATTATTATTATTATTATTATTATATTCTACTACTACTACTGAAAATAATAATAATAATGTAATACTACTTGTATTCACTAGTTATTTGTTTGCATAAATTTAAAACTGCATTAATAAAAATGCCTAATAACTAAATTGAAATTCTTTTCTCCACCATTTACAGGTCTCTGAGTGTCTTTGACAACAAGCGTCAGGACCCAACTGGTTTGACGGCGCTCCTGCAGAGCACAGATCTGGTTGGTGTCCTTCACATGCTGTACTGTATCCTGCTGCACAGCGCCCCTCCTGAGCCTCTGTCCGGCGGTCCCACAGGCCCCCAGGGGCCTTACAGCGTCACTGTCATCCAAGTGGCCCTGCAGGGGCTGCGCTTCCTCAACACCTTCTCTCTGCTGGACCTCTCAGCCTTCCAGGTATTTGTTAACCATGTAAATCTGCATTTGTGTGTAATGAAGGATTTAAGGCCTAGTTAGGGGCTGTTCACAAATCACGTCTAAAAGCGAGTGGACTACACTGAAAAAAATGATGTCTGCAAAATTGTTGCAAACAATTTACGTGTTGAATTTAAACAAACAAATTATATTGTTATTATATTGTTTGGTTGGTTGTTACATTGATGGGTTGGTTCATACGTTGATTGATACGTTGGTTGGTTGGTACATTGGTTGGTTGGTATGTTGTTTGGTTGGTTGGAACATTGGTTGATTGGTACAATGCTTGGTATGATGGTTGGTAGTATGTTTGGTTGGTTGGAACATTGGTTGGTAGTACATTGTTTGATTTGTTGGTATATTGATTAATAAGTTGGTACTTTGGTTGGTTGGTTGGGATGTTGGTTGGATCATTGGTTGGTTGGTACATTGGTTGGTTGGTATGTTGTTTGGTTGGTTGGAACATTGGTTGGTTGGTACAATGCTTGGTATGATGGTTGGTAGTATGTTTGGTTGGTTGGAACATTGGTTGGTAGTACATTGTTTGATTTGTTGGTATATTGATTAATAAGTTGGTACTTTGGTTGGTTGGTTGGGATGTTGGTTGGATCATTGGTTGGTTGGTACATTGGTTGGTTGGTATGTTGTTTGGTTGGTTGGTACATTGGTTGGTTGGTATGTTGTTTGGTTGGTTGGAACATTGGTTGGTTGGTACAATGCTTGGTATGATGGTTGGTAGTATGTTTGGTTGGTTGGAACATTGGTTGGTGGTACATTGTTTGATTTGTTGGTATATTGATTAATAAGTTGGTACTTTGGTTGGTTGGTTGGGATGTTGGTTGGATCATTGGTTGGTTGGTACATTGGTTGGTTGGTACGTTGTTTGGTTGGTTGGTAGTATGTTGTTTGGTTGGTTTGAACATTGGTTGGTTGGTTCATACGTTGGTTGGTTGGTATGTTGGTTGGTTGGTTGGTTGGTACGTTGGTTGTTGAGTTTTGGTACCCATCCCTATATGTAAAGATATTTGTGTGTTGCTGTACGTTGTGTGTAAGGGTTTGGACCTGCATAGGCGCATAACTAACTCGCTCCGCGTTTAGATTAGCTTTCAATGGCACGGTCTATTTTAGTTCCTCAACATAGCAACGCTCCAAAAATGCACCTTAACACACCTCCTTTTTAGACCGGAACACCCGTGAGTCCAAAAAAAAGCACTAATGGATTTGCAACTTAAACAACGTGGAGCAAAACATGAAAAATTAGGGTTTCGCTGGTCTGAAAATAGCAACAAATCGCGACAAACACGTCTTGTGTCTTATTGCGGCAATTGTTTGATAAGGCCCATAGTGTTCCTTTAGGTCACAACTAGGATAGATTTTAACATTCTCAGATAAACCAAAAAAATTACACTCTGAATTTGTAGCTTTTTAGAGCCCAACTAAGCGCACACAGAAGAAAGACACTGTCTCGAGTGTTTTATAGAGTCCAGAAGACCGTGTTTACCTTCTGAAAAGTGCCGTCTGCTTGCATGATTGATAATCTATTGCTCTAGTTGTGTTTACAATCTGTGATATCCTGCCTCTTTGATTCAAAGCTCTGCAGAAGATGCTTGAATGTAAGATCTTCTTCTTCTTCACGGTATGCTGTCCATCCTGTTAGAGCACTTCAGCTCTCTGAATCCGCCACGTCTGCTTAAAATAATGCAACACAGCTTGTTTTTGTTTTGTCTTCAATGTATTCAGACCACCGGTTTAGCCTTCAGCTAACGGCAGATATGCGCGTCCCTCAGACAGACGCTCTGAATGGTTAGTGAAAGCAATAAAATGCTCTTGGGCTTTCATTAATGGTCTCGTTTGTACGTCTGTGCGCACAAATGAGGGCGTAAAGACGTAACCTTAATGGTCCGAATGCCCCCAGAGCCACTGGTAAGGATATCAGCATTTCTTCACAGAACAAAGTTAACTGGGTGGATGTAAACACACCTGACCTCTGACCTCAGGCCAGTCATGTTGAAAGCTGGGGGTGAGTAATGCGGATGGAGTAGTGGCGGGACGTGCACAGGCTCTGCTCGTACTTCAGTCGGCCTGATAAAGAGACTGAGCTGCTATTGCTAGGTTAAATCATCATGTAAACACCTAGGTGTGAACGAGGAGGGCGGGAAACTTATGGATTACTTGTGTTGGAGATAGTTGTTGTAGTTCTGTTGTAGATTGTCAAAATTGTGTGGATTTTTCTCATTTTGTTCTTTGGAATTGAGGTCAGTATTGGAGAAAAACTATTATTGGCTATTCTACTAACTTAATGGAATAGTTCACCCAAACAATTTTCAATATTTGTTCGTTTACTCTCGTTTACATTCAAGATTTTTTTCCCCTTGTGCAACATTAACGAACGATCTTTTAATGAAAATGTAGTCATTGGTGATTCATAAAATGCTACAAGTGTGTGTTCACTTCTAAAACTACAACATAGAAGTCACAAATATGGAAATAAAATAAGAAATTAAAATAAATGACAAAATATGTAGAGAATAATGGACGATGAGTCGTTGAATTATTAAAATAATGCACATCTGAGATGGTGAAGCCTCATACAAATATTGTAATCATGAGTATTTAAAATGATTATGAGAGGGCTGTATGACCGAAATGGATTGATTGATTGATTGATTGATTGATTGATTGATTGATTGATTGATTGATTGATTGATTGATTGATTGATTGATTGATTGATTGATTGATTGATTGATACGTTGGTTGTCTGGTTGGTTGGTATGATGGTTGGTTGGTTGGTCGGTCGGTAATACATTGGTTGGTAGTTTGTTGGTTGGTTAGTTGGTAGTACATTGATTGGTAGTTTGAGGTTTGGTTTGTCGGTACATTGATTAATATGTTGGTTGGTTGGTATTCTGGTTGAGTACGTTGGTTGGTTACGTTGTTTAGTTAATTATAATGTTGGTTGGTTGGTACATTGTTTGTTGGTTGGTTTGTTGTTTGGTCAGTTGGTACATTAGATTGTAGTACATTGTTTGGTTGGTTGGAACGTTGGTTGGTTGGTTGGTTGGTAGTACATTGGTTGGTAGTTTGTTGATTGGTTTGTTGGTACATTGATTAGTATGTTGGTTGGTTGGTATGCTGGTTGCGTACGTTGGTTGGTTGGTACGTTGTTTGGTTGGTTGTTATGTTGCTTGGTTGGTTGGTTGGTTTGGAAGTTGTTTGGTCACTTGATGTGATGGTTGTTACGTTGATTGGTTGGTAAGTTGTTTGATCGGTTGGTATAATGGTTGGTACGTTGGTTGGTAGTACATTGGTTGGTTGGAACAGTGGTTGGTTGGTTGGTTGGTAGTACAATAGTTGGTAGTTCGTTATTTGGTTGGTATATTTATTTCCAAGTATGGAAATGAAATAATAAATGAAAATAAATTACTAAATATGTAGAGAATAATGGATGATGAGTCATTGAATTATTTAAAAAAAAAAAAGCACATCTGAGATGGTGAAACGGTTACACATTAGTTGTGCATTATTTTTGTATAATTAAAAAGACATTCTGTTTATTCTACTTTTAATATACACAAAGACCCTATTTAGATGTGTTAATTCAGACGTTTGTCAAGTTTTTGTCATTAGTTAACTCCTGTATGTAAGACTAGTTTCTTATGCATCTCATCAAAAGCCTATTAGTTTGTTTTGATCTGATTTTTAACTGTTGTAGATGTGAAATAACTAAAATCATTCAGCGTAGTGATATGCAGCTGTAAAGTGATCAAAACCTACCTGGATCTACTTAACAGTGTGTGCTTATCTGAAAATAATTCATCAGCCAGTCAGCATTTCACATCCCCATATACATAAATAAATATGTGTGCATATGTATGTGTGTGCGTATACTGTATATGTAAAACACATATGAGAAAAATTACTAATTAGCTAAAACTGTAACTATAATTAAAATGAAAACCAATTCAAAGTATTAATAAAAAACTGCAATAACCTCGGTCCATCACCTTAATAGTATTGCTTTGCTCAAAAGTAAGTTTACTGTAAATTAAAACTAAAGTAAGTTTTGTAATTTAAAATAAACTTAACTGAAATATGTTTAGGAATAACGCTAGCTGCCATATTCAAAGTAAGGAAAAATATAGATGTATATAGAAACTTTAGCTTGAAGTCAAATAAATCCAGAAAATATACAAATAAAAACTGTACTTCAAACAACTAGCAACTGCAAACATACATCGAAAAATACAACTATAGTAGTAAAAAATAAAATATACTACACAATTTACCCTAGTTTATCAGTTCACTATAGCTAATACTACAGTATATCATAGCATTCATTAACAAACGTTGTTAATACTGTAATATATACAGTATAGTACATTTTACCATAGTATACTGTATGGTTCAAAAACACTATAGTATTTACTATTTATTGCTATAGTGTTTTTTTTATTTGAGAAAGTATCTGAGCTTTTCAATAGTGCTATCATAATCTAAACCAAAATAGTGGTGTTTAAAAAATAATAATAATTATTGTGTCTTACATTTTTTCAGACTGATATTTAAGTAGAAAATCAACATTCAAACATTAAATCATTCTTTATTCTACAACCTAACAGCAGGGATTCTCCATGTTGGTTTTATGCTACACTTGTGAATCAAACAGAGCATCTGTAGTAAAGCAGAGTCTCGCTCCTATCACGTGTGCTGAGATTTTCAGGTATTGTTGTTTGTGCTTGTTTAGACTCTTCGTCCCAGAACACTCTCCTGCCCAGCAGAACATGTCAGTAGTTTCAGCGCTGACCCTGAGGCGCTCAGTCATGTTGACATGTTTAATAAATACTGTCTCTAGACCAGCAGATAGCATCTCTTTAGTTGAGGGAATTGGGGGTCTTGTGATGGGACTACCGATTCAAGAACCAGATCCACCTTCACTGCCCCTCATCGGCTTGTAGATCGCATCCTTATGAGAAAACTCTCATTACTTTCTTCAGATATATATATATATATATATATATATATATATATATATATATATATATATATATATATATATATATATATATATATATATATTTTGGTTGGTAAATTGTTTGGTTGGTTGGTTGGTTGGTTGGTTGGTTGGTTGGTTGGTTGGTTGGTTGGTTGGTTGGTTGGTTGGTTGGTTGGTTGGTTGGTTGGTTGGTTTGTTGTTTGGTTGGTACGTTGGTTGGTAAGTTGTTTGGTTGGTTGGTTGGTACATTATTTGGTTGCTTAGTATTTTGTTCGGTTGGTTGGTACGCTATTTGGTTGGCTGATATATTGGTTGTTTGGTATGTTGTTTGGTTGGTTGTTTTGTTGGTTGGTTGATTGGTATGTTATTTGGTTGGTATATTGACTGGTTAGTTGGTATGTTGTTTGCTTGGGTGGTACGTTGGTTGGTTGGTACGCTGGTTTATTGTCTGGTTAGTTGGTATGATGGTTGGTATGTTGTTGGTTGGCTGGGAAGTTGTTTGGTTGATTGGTAAGTTAGTTGGTTGGTTGGTACGTTATTTAGTTGGTTGATATATTGGTTGGTTGGTATGTTGTTTGGTTGGTACGTTGGTTGGTATGTTTGGTTGGTTGATATAATGATTGGTTGATTGGTTGGTTGGTACGTTGCTTGGTTGGTTGATATGTTGGTTGGATCATTGATTGCTTGGTTGATATGTTGGTTGGATCATTGATTGCTTGGTTGATATGTTGGTTAGTAATATGTTGTTTGGAATTTTGGTTAGTTGGTTGGTAGTACATTGGTTGGTAGTTCGTTGTTTGGTTGGTACGTTGATTGGTTGGTTGAAACGTTGATTGATACATTGGTTGGTAAATTGTTTGGTTGGTTGGTATGTTGGTTGGTTGGTTGGTACATTGTTATTTGGTTGGTTGGTATATTGGTTGGTTGGCTCTTTGGTTTGTATGTTGTTTGGTTGGTTGGTTGGTTGGTTGGTTGGTTGGTTGGTATATTGGTTGGTTGGTATGTTGTTTGTTTGGTTGGTAAGTTGTTTGGTTGGTTGGTTAGTTGGTACATTATTTGGTTGCTTGATATTTTGTTTGGTTGGTTGGTAAGCTGTTTGATTGGTTGGTATGTTATTTTGGTTGGTTGATATATTGGTTGGTTGGTGTGTTGTTTGGTTGGTTGGCTGGTTGGTTGGTATGTTGTTTGCTTTGTTGGTACATTGGCTGGTTTGTTGGTATGTTGTTTGCTTGGTTGGTTGGTACGTTGGTTCATTGTTTGGTTAGTTGGTATGATGGTTGGTATGTTGTTTGTTGGTTTGGAAGTTGTTTGGTTGATTGGCAAGTTGGTTGGTTGGTACGTTATTTAGTTGGTTGATATATTGGTTAATTGGTTGGTATGTTGTTTGTTTAGTTTGTTGGTACATTGGTTGGTATGTCCTTTGGTTGTTTGATATGTTGGTTGGTTGGTTGGTATGATGGTTGGTAAGTTGTTCGTTTGGTTGGTTAGTATGTTGGTTGGTTGGTTGGTATTTTGGTACGTTGTTTGATTGGTCAATTGGTCCATTGTTTGATTGTTTGATGGGTATGTTGGTTGGTTGGTAGTATGTTGTTTGGTATGTTGGTTGGTTGGTTGGTACATTGGTTGGTTGTCTGGTTAGTTGGTATGTTGTTTGGTTGGTTGGTATGTTGGTTGGTAAGTATATGGTTGGTTGGTTGGTCTGTACATTGGTACATTGTTTGGTTAGTTGGAATGATGGTTGGTACGTTGTTTGGTTGTCTGGTTAGTTGGTATGTTGTTTGGTTGGTTGGTATGTTGGTTGGTAAGTATATGGTTGGTTGGTTGGTCTGTACATTGGTACATTGTTTGGTTAGTTGGAATGATGGTTGGTACGTTGTTTGGTTGGTCAATTGGTACATTGTTTGATTGGCATGATGGTTGGTACGTTGATTGCTTGGTAGTACGTTGTTTGTTTGGTTGATGCATTGGTTGGTATGTTTGTTCAATCATTATTTCATTCATTCATTATACTGTTCGTTTGTTTGTTTACTCATTTCATTTATTGCATTAATTACAATCAATTGATTACTATTAATCTGCAACTTTGAATTCAAAACACTGTGTTTTGATTATTGTCTTTGTGGGCAAATCCAGTGATTCAGCTTTTCACATTAGAGCTGTGAGTGTCCATTTCAAATATAAATATTAATATGACAAGTTCTCACATTCAGATTTGCAAGCTCTCGAGTTTTGCTACTGATTGTCTTACCTTCATATAAATGTGTGTTTTGTGATATATCAGGACACAAATGTGTATAATGACATGGTTATATCACCGGTATTATAAGGAGATGGTGAAATATAAAGACACTGCTGATGTCCTCATTTTCAAAAGCAAATAAATCTTACAGAGTTTTTTTTTTCAGAAAGTTAAACTACACACAGTTTTTAAGGTGTAGAGTTGTAGTAGGGCAATAGAAAATACAGTTTGTATGGTATAAAAACAATGGAATCCTAGGTAATGTCCCCACAATTTACAAAAACCAACATGTGTGTTGTGTGCAGGGTGTTTTAGGAGCGGAGGGTCTCTCTCTGGCCTTCAGACACATTGTGAGCTCTTTGCTGTGGTTTTGCTCCCAGCAGAGCTCAGAGGATCTTCTTCATGAGCTCATCATCTGCGTTGGCTACTTCACCGTCAACCATTCCGACAATCAGGTGAGTAACATATTTTGGTTTATGATTGTAGTTATATGAGTGTACACTAAATGTTAATTCTGTTACCCAATATGGTTCTTCACCAGATAAAGTGTTATTATTGTGGGTTTTTGTTGTTGTTTTAGTAAATAATATGATTTAATAAATTTTTTTCAACGTTAAATGAATTTCACAATATCACTAAAAATAATTGTGTATGATTTCAACTGCAACACAAAAAGAGCCCTGAAGGAAGACCAAAATCATATCGTAATTCATATGCTTTAAACCAGTTAAGCAACTGTTAATTATATGATATTATTAATTATATTGTTTTTATTTATTATTTTATATTATTCTTGTGTGAAAATTTAATATGTTAAAATATATTTGATAAAAATGCTGTCATATGTTCAGCTTATTTATGGAATGGGTTATTTAACACATCAAATCGTTTTTGACTCTTCAAACTCAAACACTGTCGTCACAAATGCGATGCTATCAAAGTGTTAATCATGACAGATTTGTGAATGAAGGGCAGTTTGCAAGTAATAATGTATTTCAGGCCAGTAAAGGATCCTCTTGTGTTTGTCACTGAGGTGTGTATAATGTTTGCTGGTCATTAGATCAAGAGCAGGTGTACTTTACTCCTTACAAACATCCAGCACAATGGCAACAAAAGCAGGCTGTTGAATAATGCAGGGCTCTGGCACCTCTGCTGGCTCTGTGCTGTGCACTCGCTCGCTCTCCGCAGGCATTGTTGTGGTCCGCCTGGCAGTCGTTTCGCTCTTTGTTGGTCCCAGCAGAGGGGAAGGGGGTCAGCTCACCTGGCAGAGCAGATCACAGATCAGCCTGGCATGGAGAAGTGCGAGTCCCTGATAGCGTTTACATGCTCCGTTTACCGGGACATCACCACTGTGTGTCAGGTGTGACTTACGCCACACTCGCTCAGGTTTAAGTTATGCGCACGTCACTCCTAGTGCTCTTATTATCTTTTCTATTGTTCTTTTTTTTAAGTACGTAAAAAAGTAAATAAACATGAGGGCATCATGAATGTGTTTATAAGCTTTATCACAGATTGAACTTTATATCTTCAGTAAATAAAAAGTACACGGCACTTTAATCACAATCCATACAATTAGGCAAGGTAGACAAGCTCAGGTAGGGATTTTTAAATTCAATTTTGTATGTATATACAGTTGAAGTCAAAATTATTAGCCCCCCTGTTTATTTTATTCCTCAATTTCTGTTTAACAGAGAGACGATTTTTTTCAACACATTTCTAATAATAATAGTTTTAATAACTCATCTCTAATAAATGATTTATTTTATCTTTGCCATGATGACAGTAGGCGACGCAGTGGCGCAGTAGGTAGTGCTGTCGCCTCACAGCAAGAAGGTCGCTGGTTCGAGCCTCGGCTGGGTCAGTTGCCGTTTCTGTGTGGAGTTTGCATGTTCTCCCTGCGTTCGCGTGGGTTTCCTCCGGGTGCTCCCCACAGTCCAAAGACATGCAGTCCAGGTGAATTGAGTAGGCTAAATTATCCGTAGTGTATGAGTGTGTATGGATGTTTTTCAGAGATGGGTTGTGGCTGGAAGGGCATCCGCTGCGTAAAACAAATGCTGGATAAGTTGGCGGTTCATTCCGCTGTGGCGACCCCAGATTAATAAAGGGACTAAGCCGAAAAGAAAATGAATGAATGATGACAGTAAATAATATTTTTCAAGACACTTCTATACAGCTTAAAATGACATTTAAAGGCTTAACTAGGTTAATTAGGTTAACTAGGCAGGTTAGGGTAATTAGGCAAGTTATTGTATAACGATAGTTTTTTCTGTAGACTATCGGAAAAAAATGAGCTTAAAGGGGCTAACAACGCTACAACATACCGTTAACGCTAGAAACTGTGCCTGTAGTCAGTTTTTATTTAATTTTAACAAATAAAAATACTTACAGGTTGTGGCTCACAATCCACAGCTTCGTTCATTGGAGTTTTAGCCGAATCCAGCACTGAACTGGGGGAGATTCTGGAAGTTATCCTTTGTCAAATGCTAGAGCTATATATATATATATATATATATATATATATATATATATATATATATATATATATATATATATATATATATATATATTATAATTCTCTGAAACATAATTAAAATTAAACTGTAAGCACTTCTCTCTTTGTGTCGTGTCCTTTGGAAGCCCAAATACAGAAACAGAAGAAGCTCTGTGGAAATAGCAGCATTTAGATGCCATTTTAGCTTTCTCTGCTTTAACATTACAGCATGTCTGGCCACGCTCCTTCGCTGCATGGAGTGTAGGCACGTGGTGAATACGCATAACCTGAAGCCCTTGTGATCTCACTAGCCCGGATGTATTTTCTTGTAGTCCCCAAATCCGCTGTAGGCTTTGGTAAGCTAACTGTAAAAGCTAATGTCTCTTTGCATTGAACTTGTTTGATGTTGTTTATGTTCACACAGCTACATTACACATCAACTAAAGTTTAAAATATGATATCGTAGTGGACCATCCCTTTAAAGTCCACATGAGCGAGGTGATTGGATGTAGTAAAGTTGGCATTTCATTTAGAAAGATCAGGAAAAGGGTTTCGGGAGAGTTATTACAAACTAACAAACACCTCCTCCTCACCATTTCTGTGTGTGCATTTTCAGATTACAAGGGCTAATAATTGAGTTTTTAACGACATACACATCACAAAACTAGCAATATTCATTCATTCAATTTCTTTTCGGCTTAGTCCCTATATTAATCTGGGGTCACCACAGCGGAATGAACCGCCAACTTATCCAGCACATGTTTTTCGCAGCGGATGCCTTTCCAGCTGCAACTCATCTCTGGGAAACATCCATACACACTCATTCACACTCATGCACTACGGACAATTTAGCCTACCCAATTCACTTGTACCGCATGTCTTTGGACTGCATGGTTTGGACATGCAAACTCCACACAGAAACGCCAACTGACCCAGCCGAGGCTCGAACCAGCGACCTTCTTGCTGTGAGGCGACAGCACTACCTACTGCGCCACCGCGTCGCCCAAAACTAGCAATGTGAGCTAGCAAAACCAATATGGTTAGCTTTGATTTAATTTGGACTTTAAAGTTAATGCAGAATATCTGGTGTTTTTCATTATTGTGCTTGAGCTGTCAATGTAGATCTCTGACCTGTGTTAACTCTCCAAATTACTGCAGTGCAGTTTGTATGCAGGTTTTCAGAACGCACAAATCGTCCGAATTAAAACCCCCCAAAAAAACTGTTCGGATTTCTGTCCGGTCGATCTGTGCGTCTCTAATCACAACCACAACGTCTTAATGTCCCCTTGGGAGACGGCGAAGGGAGTCCTCGCAATTTATGGCCTTCTAATTTAAAACATTTTTGCTCTTAATTAAAGAAACGGCCTCTGTTTTTATGGCGGTTCAGTCCTCCCGTGCTGCCGCCGTCCAATTTAATTATTTTGATGTAGGTAATTAGCATTTGTTGGCCATTGTTGGCTTGATTTGCATATTATATTGGATAATTGAATGAGGGCTGATGATTGAATTAAGGGGGAGGCGTGACAGATGATTGGGTTTTGGGAATAACACCTCGTGAATATTCATATCTTCCCAGCCCACTTTGCTAATTTGACAGAGTCTTTAAACCTGTGACTTCCCTCCAGGACACAAGCTGCTGTTTTTAATGCCGCCGTTTGGCTTCTGGTCAGGGTTTATTATTAAAAACAGCGGCGGTGGCGGCAGCTCTGGCAGGTGCTGGAAAAAATGAGAGCAAGTTATTCGGCTGAGATGCATTTTGGCCAAAATTCTTGCTGCTGGGTCATATAAATGTTCAGGTTTCTTGGATGCACTCGTTTGCGTGTGTGTTTGTGTTTGAAAGTGGTGTGACGGATTGAGTTGTGGCATCATTTTACGTGGTTTTTGCCTCTTTGCAGGTGGCATGTTGGTAAAAATAAAAAAAGGTTTAAGCTTTTTCTGAACTGTACTGAGTTTAACTAGTTGTTTTTTTTTACCCTGAAAACATGTTTAACATACATTAACATGAATTGTGATAATATCTGTTTAAATTAATGTCTTTATAATTAATGTCTAAATTTAAATTAAAGTATTTCTTCATTATTTTGGGCTCACATCATTTGTATACATTTTATTATTAATTTTTAGTATATGTCACTTTATTCTGATGGTCCCTTTGTTGAGTTTAAGTTACATTGCATCTACATGACAACTAATTCTCATTAGATTATTAGACTGTTAGGTTGGGGTTAGGGTTAGTGTAAGTTGACATGTGCTTGCAAAGTTTCTTATAGTCAGTTAAATGTCTGTTGAAGGAGGAGTATCAACAGATATTGAACATACAATCTACTAATACTTAAATGGACCATCAAAATAAAGTGTCACCTAAATAGTATATATAATAATAGTACTAGTAATATTTGTAATATTCTTTGTCATTTTCCTGTCTGTGACTATTTGGGGAAAAAATCTATGCCGAAATAAAACCTCTATAATTGATGATAAAATACAAATAATTTTACTTTTTTTTTTAAAGAAATGTAAAAAATATATATTATTTTTTTTGTTTATGCTACTTTATTCATGTCAAAACACCTATAGTAATAAAAAAAAAGTTTTTAGAAATAAAAAGAACAATAATAATATACAATTATACACATTATTATTATTATTGTTGTTGTTGTTGTTATTACTATTATTGTTATTGTTGTTGTTATTGTTATTACTATTATTATTGTTATTATTATTAATAATAATACTAATAATGTTACTGTTATTATTTTTATTGTTATTATTATTATTATATTATTATTATTATTATTATTATTAATATTACTGTTATTATTATTATTATAATTTTTTTTATTAATAATATTACTTTTATTATTATTATAATTATTAATATTACTGTTATTATTATTGTTATTATTATTATTATTAGTATTATTATTAATATTACTGTTATTATTATATATATATTTTTATTAATAATATTACTGTTATTATTATTATTATTAGTATTATTATTATTAATATTACTGTTATTATTATTATTGTTATTATTAATATTATTAATATTGCTGTTATTATTTTTATTGTTATTATTATTAATAATATTACTGTTGTTATTATTATTGTTGTTATTATTATTATTTTTTTTTGCTGTTATTATTGATATTACTATTATTATTACATTTATTATTATTATTGCTGTTATTATTATAGCAATAGTAATAATAATAATAATAATAATAATAATAGTAATAATAATAATAGCAATAGTAAAAATAATAATAATAACAGCAATAGTAATAATAATAATAATAATAATAATAATAATAGTAATAATAGCAATAGTAATAATATTATTATTAATAATAATAATAATAATAATAATAATAATAAAAGTAATAATAATAATAATAATAGCAATAGTAATTATAATAGTAATAATATAATAATAATAAATATTATTTGTAGTACAACAAGCAAAAATCACTATCATAATACTGAACTGTGAAGTATTTCAAACAATATTTTTAATATTATTACAAAAAATAATTAGCACATTAATTCTTAGATATAAAATTACAAGTATTAAACTCAATTTTATCAATTTGTAATATTGCTAATATTAGGGATATGTAAAGGATTTGATATTCTAAATAAAAACAATAACTTGTATATTATATTTGTAAAATTAGGAATATGTTATTCAGTGTTGTTATTATTATTAAGATCTGTACACAATTGACTAATGATACTCAACTGTAAATTATTTCATAATATTTTAATTTATAACATTTTATTGCATAATAATAATAATAATAAGTCATTCATTTAATAATTTTCCTTCAGTTTAGTCCCTTTATTAATCTGGGGTCGCCACAGCGGAATGATTCTGCATATTTCAGTGAGTTCTGAAGGATCATGTAATGCTGAAGCCTGGATTATACTAAAAATGTATCAGTACATATAAATAACAAATGACATTTTACAAAATATTTACATATAAAACCATCATTATTATAAATGTTAACAGTTTTTCACAATAATACTCTTTTATTTTATATCAATATTAGCAGCTTTGATTTCCTGCAAAACCACTTGAATCTAAAGGACCCCGCACTTTTTAAACAGTAGTGTGTCGTCTATAACACACGTCATAACACACACAGAAAGTAAAAAAGTTACCGTCACAGTTGCCTGCAAAACTTCAAAATCAACCACACCAAGTCCATTTTCATTTCATCGTTGTTATTTTTTTTTTTCCCTGCAGCAACAGCAACCAATCACGTGAAGCACTTCAGCACATTTACACTCAATTAAATGACATAAACACGAGTGTAGATCTGGCAGTGCTGTATATCCACACCGAGAAATGGAGAATATTTGACTGTTTCAGGCTAACGTAAGCACTGGCAGAAGACTGAGACGCAGCCTGCCGTTGTTTATATGTGTGCATCTGAGAAATGATGCAGCAAAAACTACTGCTGTGCATTTTTTCTGTCCATATGGAGATTATTCAGGGGCTTCAGCGCTGATAGTCAGTGTGTTTGGACTCAAGGGGGCAAAGAGTTTCATTTGTAATTTTCTTTAGTCAACCTGAAACCAAAATGGACCCTGTTTACTTTTTTAACACATTCCTGGTTCTTACTGTGAGCAATTCATCAGAGCATGTTATTACAAATGTAAAAAAAATGTCGTCTTTTGTTAAAAAACAAAACCTAAAATAAAAATAAAACTCCTGTAATTGATGGTAAAACACCAGTAATTTACTTTTTTTTTTTTTTAAAGCTTAAACTATAATATTATTCAATGGAGAAATAAAAGTTATATGTGACCCATGTTAAAATACCTGTAATTATTGGTTTTGTAATTTGTAATTTTATTTTTTTTATAAATAAAAATAAGAATAAAAGTACAATTTGGTTTACTACACTGTAAAGAAATCGTAAAAAAAGCCCTCTTTATATTGCTTAGCCCTCTTAAGCAATATATTTTATCAATTGTCTACAGAACAAACCATCATTATACAATGACTTGCCTAATTAACCTAGTTACACCTTTAAATGTCATTTTAAGCTGAATGCTACACTACCTGACAAAAATCTTGTCGTCGATCCCAGTTGTAAAAGCAACAAATAATAATTTGACTTCTAGTTGATCATTTGGAAAATTGGCAGAAGGTTGATTTTTCAGATGTATCATCTGTTGAACTGCATCACAAATACTGCAGAACACCTATTGGAACCCGCATGGACCCAAGATTCTCACAGTAATTAGTCAAGTGTGGTGAAGGAAAAATCATGGTTTGGGGTTACATTCAGTATGGGGGCATTTTTTTTAAAGCATAAACTATAATATTATTTTATGCAAAAATAAAAGTTATATGTGACCCATGTTAAAATACATGTAATTATTGGTTTTGTAATTTGTCATTTTTGTTTTTTTATAAACAAAAATAAGAATAAAATTTCAATTTGGTTTACTACACTGTAAAAAAAATCTGAAAAAAGGTCAAATGACTGGCAGCTACAGCTACAAAAACCATAAAATTACACTAAAATTACTTTAAATAAAGTACAAAAATAATAAATCTACAGATATTTTCATTAAAATGTTTACAGAAAAACACAGTTATTTTACAGACTTTCCCTAAATTATTATGATCGAACACCATCAATAAAGTGACTGCACTAAAAGTTCAAGAGAAAACAATGTTCTTTCATTCATTTTCTTTTCGGCTTAGTCCTTTTATTAATCCGGGGTCGCCACAGCGGAAAGAACTGCCAACTTTTAACGCAGTGGATGCCCTTCCAGCCGCAACCCATCTCTGGGAAACATCCACACACACTAATACACTACGAACAATTTAGCTTACTTAGCTTACAACTTCTTGCTGTGAGGCGAACATACTACCCACTGCGCCAATTATTTATATTATAACATTATATATTATATCTAAATTATAATTATAATATTTTATTTTTTCTGATAATATCAAGCCGAAACCGAAATAACCCTGTTTACTTTTTAACACATTCCTGTTTTTACGGTGAGCAATTAATCAAAGCATGTTATTACAATAATAGTATTACAATATTAAAAATGTCGTCTTTTGTTAAAAAACAAAACCTAAAATAGAAATAAAACCCCTATAATTGATGATAAAGAAAAGACTCACATTACCACTGAAATATGAGGGTAAAAGCACTTATAATATTACAAAAGTTTTTTTTTTTTTTTTTTTCAAATAAAGGCTGTAAAAATAAATGTTTGGAATGAATATTCATCAAATAAATCTGAAAAAAAGATGTTGCATTTGAAAAAATATATATGTTAAGCACACAACGCAGTCTCATAGAAATTTGTATTTATTAAATATAATTAATAAAACGAATATTTTCAAATGTATTGAAAAAATCCCTCTGTTAAAAAGAACTTGGGAAACATTTAAAAAATAATTATTAGCCCTATATATACAGAATTATTAGCCCTCCTGTGAAGTTTTATTTATTTTTCAAGTATTTCCCAAATGATGTTTAACAGAGCAAGGAATTTCTCACAGAATTTCCTATAATATTTTTTCTTCTGGAGAAAGTCTCATTTGTTTTATTTTGGCTAGAATAAAAGCAGTTAATTTTTTAATTAACCTAATTAAGTCTTTAAATGTTACTTTAAGCTAAATACTAGTATCTTGAAAAATATCTAGTCAAATAATATGTAGTCATCATGGCAAAGATTAAAAGAAATCGGTTATTAGAAATTAGTTATTTAAACTATAATGTTTAGAAATGTGTTGAAAAAATCTAATATATATATATATATATATATAAAAGAATTAAAATTGAAGAGGAGGGTTTATAATTCTGACTTCAACTGTATATAATTTTTTTTTAAACATTAAATACATTATTATTTTTTTTTTTATAATTATTATTTATTATATATTTTATAATTACATTATATAACATTATATATTATTTTTATTATGTAATTATTAATTTAAAATGGCTTTAGTTCAAATTTCTGTACATTTTGCTAAACATAAAAATTCTCTCCATTAAATTTTTTTTTCTCCTTAAAATTACCCTGTAAAGGATCACAATCACTTTAAAATTCTCCCTAGAAAGTCTCACTCATACCTTCTGGACTCTTCCAGGTGAATATAGATTGATATTTTATTGTCAGTAGCATGAATAAAGCTAACAACCCTTTTAGCTTGTATCCCCTACACCTCCAAAACAGCCATCCTGATCCAATCCTCCACACTTCTTATCATCTCACTCCCTCACACACTTCTATCTCTCCTTCATGTGTTTGATTCTTCTCTACAACCGCAAGGCTATCAGCTTCAGCCCTCAAAACCTGCTGTTTGAGGGTTTGTAATCCTAGTTTAACCAACGTTGAAATGCTTCCTTCAACAGTCTGTTACCGCATTGATAACCCGACTCTCTTTGATTAGACCACCGCGCTCCACTCTTAAGGAAATCCACCTAACAGCTTTGATTTTCCTTCAAACCCAGATAGAAAATGTGAAAGACGAACAACTGTGATAGATTGGCGACAACGAGGATGATTTACGCCCTCCCTGAAGGGGGAATTCAGGTTGAACGTACATTTGAAGTCAGAATTATTAGCCCTCCTGTTATTAGCCATCATTTGTTGAACTGCATCCCAGTCATCACAAATACTGCAGAAGACCTATTGGAACCTGCATGGACTGAAGATTCTCATAGAAATCTGTCAAGTTTGGTGAAGGAAAAACCATGGTTTGGGGTTACATTCAGTATGGGGACGTGCAAGAGACCTGCAGAGTGGATGGCAACATCAACAGCCTGAGGTATCAAGACATTTGTGCTGCCCATTACATTACAAACCACAGGAGAGGGCAAATTCTTCAGCAGGATAGCGCTGCTCCTCATACTTCAGCCTCCACATCAAAGTTCCCAAAAGCAAAGAAGATGAAGGCTCTCCAGGATTGGCCAGTCCAGTCACCAGACATGAACATTATTGAGCATGTCTGGGGTAAGATGAAGGAGGAGGCATTGAAGATGAATCCAAAGGATCTTGATGAACTCTGGGAGTCCTGCAAGAACGCTTTCTTTGCCATTCCAGATGACTTTATTAATAAGTAATTTGAGTCATTGCAGAGATGTATGGATGCAGTCCTCCAAGCTCATGGGAGTCATACACAATGTTCATTATTTTCCCACTGCACCATGACTTTATATTCTATACTGGACATTATTTCTGTTCAGTGACAAGACTTTTGTCTAAGCAAAGTCAGACCTTACTGTCCTAATTAAATAATTAAAAAATCAAGACTTGATCATATTTTATTTTGCTCAAATAAGCGTAATCTAGAGGCCTTTGCCTTTCATATACGCCACATCTGATACCAAAGGATCAACTAGAAGTCAAGTTATTAGTTGTTGTACCTAAAACTTCGATAGGCGACACAAATTTTGTCAAGTAGTGTAGTATCTTGAAAAATATCTAGTAAAATATTATGTACTGTCTTCATTTGTACTGGAAGAAATATACAGGGGGGCTAATAATTCTGACTTTAACTGTACTATTGAGTTGTCTTTTTTCTTTTCCGTCAGTTTAATTTTGTTTGCTTGCCCATAAATCTCTCAGAGTTTCGGGCTCCGTTTGCGTCTAATGCTGTGTTTGAGCAGGATCCAGATCCGAAGAAAAGATTATCTTTCGCCAGATCGAAGAAGACGCTTGATTTATTGAGCTAACAATAGTGAGTCAATGATGGTTTGCCAATAACCTGGCTCTTTTTATGGTGCTTTCATAACAAAGAAACATTCCTGTTTTTTTGTCTTTTAATTTTCTGTTTACGCTCATGTACCAGTCGCCGTCAGCTTGTCTGGATGGGGCGGTAGGCGTTGTTTTAGATAAGATACTTCAGCCTTAACTTCCTCTTCTGAGTGCTCTATTTTGCATCCTTGTATCGTATGTAGGCCGAGTTTCAGTCTTATCAACGTTCTGTCATCCTCTCGCTTCGGTTCATCTTGAAGGCAGAGCTGTAGATTTGTGGTTGTTTTGCAAGAACGGACTCATCCCGGGCCCAACGAAAATCTGCTGAGGTGTCTTGGCAACTTGGGACATTTGCGTCATCTTCTCCCCATTAATATCTGAAGACATGGCTTGGGCCGTTTTCACACTGAACGCAATGCAGATTACTTTTGGTGTTCATTGGTCAAAGATAAAATGGCTAAATATTATACAGTAATATCGTCTATTTTGGTTTGCAAAACAAATGAAACTAGATAAAAACAAATTACAGATTAGATAACTTAATTTATTGTGCAAAAAAATATGTTTGTATACCAAAACACACTCAAAAAATGACATTTGCTGTGTGTTCAGACTGCTTATTTAAATTGAGCTAAAATTACACAATTCTTGAGTTTTTTTGGGGGGGGCAACCTAATTTTTTTATGTTCAGTCCACTTAAATTTGTCTAAAACTAATATGATAACTTAATTCCTTTATTTTGTCCCAACTCAAATTGATTGTGTGGAACCCAGCATTTTTCTCACAGTACATCAAATATTACAGGACACTATTTAAGGACCACAGTGATGCCCCAAAATACTAATTAATTGTCATTTTAAGTATTTATAGGCCTGTTTTAACATTATCCATACATGGGACATTTGCGTCATCTCCTCCCATTAATATCTGAAGACATCGCTTAGGCCGTTTTCACACTGAAAGCAATGCAGATTACAGATTAAATAACTTAATCATGCAAAAAATATATGTTGGTATACCAAAACGCACTCAAAAAATAACATTTGCTGTGTGTTCAGACTACTTATTTAAATTGAGCTGAAATGACACAATTCTTGAGGTTTTTTCGGGGACAACTTAATTGTTTTATGTTCAATCCACTTCAATTTGTATAAAACTAATAGGTTAACTTAATTACTTGGTCTACTAATCGATCGTGTGGACCCAGCATTTTTTTTTACAGTGCATCAAATATTATAAGACATGATTTAAAGATAACAAAGTTGCCTCAAAATACTAATGAATTGTCATTTTAAGTATTTATACTTTACCATTATCCATACATGGGACAATTGTGTCATCTACTCCCGTTAACATCTGAAGACATCGCTTAGGCCATTTTCACACTGAAAGCAATGCAGATTAGTTTTGGCGCTCATTGGTCAAAGATATTATAATATCATATGTTTTGGTTTGCAAAACAAATAAAACTAGATTAAAACAAATTACAGATTAAATAACTTAATTAACCATGCAAAAAATATGTTTGTATACCATGTCTTCAGATATTAATGGGAGTAGATGAGGCAAATGTCCCATGTATGGATAATGGTGAAGGATAAATATTTAAAATGACAATTAATAAATGACAATTAATTAAAATGGGAAATTTATGATCCTTAAATCGTGTCGTATAATATTTGATGCTGGGTTCCACACAATCGTTTTGTGTTGGAACAAAATTATGGAATTCAGTTAACTTATTAATATTATTCAAATTTAAGTGGATTGAACATAAAACAATCAAGTTGTCCCCCCCCAAAAAATTCAAGAAATGTATAATTTCAGCTCAATTTAAATAAGTAGTCTGAACAAACAGCAAATGTAATTTTTTGAGTCCATTCCTTAGGCCATATTCACACTGAAAGCAATGCAGATTAGTTTTGGTGTTCATTGGTCAAAGATAAAATGCCAAAATGTTATAATATCATATATATTTTTTACCTGATTTGTAAAACAAATAAAAACTAATAACACAATTCTTTCATGTTGTCCCAACTCAAATCGATTAAATTAGCTTCATTGTTTTACAAGTTTAAGTGGATTGAACATAAAACAAGTCAGTTGCCCTCCAAAAAAACTCAAGCATTGCGTTGATTCAGCTTGTTTTAAATAACTATCTCGAACAAGCAGCAAAAAACTTTTTTTTTGAGTGAAAACAGATTAAATAACTTAATTAACTTAATAATTAATTAAAAGACTTAATAATTAATTAACTGTTAAAAATATATGTTTGTACACCAAAACATCAAATATTATAGGACATGATTTAAGGATGACAGTGCAACCCCAAAATACTAGTTAATTGTCATTTTAAATATTTATACTTCACCATTATCCTTCAAATTTATAGGTTTTACTCATATTCTGACTTTAACTTAATCTGAAGTAAACGTTGAATGTATAGTTCACCCAAAATGAAGGATTTAAACGCTAAAGAAGATATTTTGAAGAATGCTGGTTGCTGGCACCCATCGGAAATTGAAAATGAACAAGTGAAGGGTGAGTAAATGATGACAGAAGTTTAATTTTTGGGTGAACTATCCCTTTAAGGATCACCGCGGAGCCCCAAAATACAAATTTATTGTCATTTTAACAACATTTTTATACAACAACTTTTATCGCTTACAATATCATCAAGTATATGGCTAAAGATCAAGATTGGGATTTTTGTTGACTTTTTACTTCAATTTCACTGTTGGAACATGTTCACTCATATTCTGACTTTAGCTTTAACTTAAAGTAAACATGAATGCACCATTATACATCAAAATAAATAACTGCAATTCAGTGGGGCCCATTTGTGGAGCTTTTTGTGTAAAGTTTGAAAACCACTGATTTAATACGTTAATATTCTGCCCTTTTTTTTGGAGATTATGTAAATTGAATGTAAATGTGACGTCCCTCCTCATGTAAATCAAATTTCACAATGGCCAAATTTTATAATTCCCAACAGCCAACCTCCAGTAACCATAATTTGTCTATTATTAAAAGGAGCATAAAAAGATGCAATAAAGTTCCCTGGATAAAATCATAATGCACATTTCTCAGTAGGAAAAAAGCAACATTGTCCGGGATTGGCTCGAAACAACTATTTACACAAGCCAGTTCTTTTATCTGCGCACATTTGAGCGGCCATCAATTTTACTGTCGGCATCGGTCTCTCCTCCGCCGTCTTATCAAGTCTTCATCAAAGAACAAACCCCTGGCCCACAGGTCTCCTTCCTCTTCACCTTGAGCTGCTCCGAGTGTGCATGTTTGCGTTTCACTGCGTTAACTTTACGCTCCCTTTGTTTTCAGCTGACAGGCCGGGAGTTATGTAATGGGCCGCCCGTAAAAGCGTGGCCGTGTTTAAAAACTCCAGTGCTCTCTACTTAAGGCCGACTCTGGACACTAGGCCTTGTCTCTTCTCTGCTTTATGGCCATCTGTGTTAAAGCAGGGGGAGGAATCGCAAGTTCAAACGCTTTGCCGTTGCTTTTATGATGTCAATGGCTGGATGGATACCTCTCAGACACTGGTACAGGAGGACTCGGCTGAGGTCCTGAACTGTGTTAGGGCTGCACGATTTGGAGAAAAAAATCTAATTGTGATTTGTGATGTAAAATGTGATTTATTACCATTTCTTAAAAGAGCTACAGGTTTTATTTGGTGGATTTATCAGCACCAAAGAAAGACCAAACATAATCACACAGTACGCTACGCTATACTACTGTTTATTTAAAGCAGTGCTCCCCAACCCCTGGTACCGGTTCGTGAATCAATTGACACCGGGCCACACATGAAATGATTAATTATTTATGTTTTATTTATTATCTGAGTCTGAACGATCTTTTATTTTGAAAAATGGCCGTATTCTCTCGGTTACGTCTCGGTCACTTGAGCGCTAAAATGTAACCCACAATCTAGCAAAATGAGAAAGAAACAGATGTCTTTGGAAAGTTTCTTCGTGAAGGACCCACGAACTACCAAGCAATACATCGGCAACTCATTTGTCAACAAATCAGGTGAATCCAACATGTCTGTGTGCTAGAGATCGCAAATGACGGCGGCTGTTCACATATTGCGTCTTTTCCGCACGCAAGTTCGTTATTTCCAGAGGAAGGTGCACCATTTGAAAGCATCTCAGAATGCCACAAGCACACCACGAGTCATGTGACAAGAACTGACCAATTAGTTTAATAATTTGTATGGCATATACACATTTTGGTAGGCTAATTATCTCAGACAAACACTGCAGTTTTTTTGATTTTTCTCCGTAAATAAAACTTGTATCAGAGTTGCAGCAATGTTATGTCAGCTTGTCATCCTCTGAGAAAACGGTTGATGGTCACCTAGGAATCTACATACAACCCCCCATAAAATTATCCAGCGTTGACCGGTCCTCGGTGACAAAAAAGTTAGGGACGACTGATTTAAAGTAATCAAAACTAACCATATGATTTTGTTAGCTAGCATTGCTAGTGTTGTGGTGAACAATTCATCTGTGCATGTTATTAAGAAAAACAAAATTGTTAGCCTTTGTAATCTTTAATTGAAATCTGAAAATGCACTTCCTGTTTGTTTTCAGTTCAATTTCCTCCAACTGTCTGTTTTGACAACAAACAAAAATGGTGGGGCAGGAGGTGTCTGTTATGGGGCGTTCACACAAGATGCGGCTTGTGCAAACAAATTGCGCTATTAGCGCTCAAATTGAAGCTTAAACATTTTGAGTTTACTTGCTTCATTTGTTCATCAAATTTGCTTTAGTAGCGCATAAAATTCACTTTACAATAAAATAAATCTTTTACGCAGATTTGCTTTATGGGCAGGGCTTTTGTCTGCCCGGTGACTGTAGTCTCATTGCTAAATGGCTAACATTGATTTTATTGAGAGAGTACTTTATGTGCTTTAGGAAGGCTGAAAAACACAGTAGATTCATTCAGCGCCATGTGTGAGTCCACTAGATCCTTTCAATGGTGCACCCAGCTCTGTGAGTTCATCAACTCCTCCAGAAACTATACCTGGATGATGGAAGCTTTCAGCAGTGTTTCCGACTGAGGCGAGCCCAGTTTGATGAGCTGTTGTCCGGTTTGGGCAGCAGGATTTCTCCTCGGTACACCAACAACAGGCACTATGTCATAATCATGCTCCTACAGAACAGAGCTTCGGATTGGTTAATGTGGTACGAATGTCAGCTAAAGTTCAGATTTTCCAATTCAAGTGATATGCGCGTATTAAATGTGCAAAATGCTCAATTCATGCCACTTCATTCACGTGAATCGCGTCATGCGTGCCGCCTTATTTGCTTCAATAGCGCCACAGGATGTCTATTCGCATCCTAACAATCACTTGTGCTTGCCGTTTCATCTGCGTCTGGTGTGAACGCACCATTAGGTTGTATTAACTCTCCTGAAACCGATCTTTCTGAATGAAATGCCTACTTTACTACATCCAATCAGCTCGCAGTAGAAAAAACAAACCACGCCCACTATTTCTTCATGAAATATTCTGTCACAATACACCATACGAACGTCACAATACACAAAAAACAGCCCAGCTTCCTGTTCATGTAGACTTTCAAACCTCTTAAACATTGTTGCCATTTTTTAAATTTTTTTTACAATTGAAGTTGTCAGTTGTCATGACAAAATAACGACTGTATTTTTAATTCAGTTAAATGAATGATATATAAAATGATATATATATAAAGATATATAAAACCTTTACATTTAAATTGTGGTACATTTTTAACAATGTACAGGAAAATGTGCTTTCGAACTGTCAGAACTTTTAAAAACTATATGTTTGTTGTTACCATATTTGATAGCGCATCAAAATAATCACAACTACCCTTTTTAATTAGTGATTTCGGTTTAAAATGATTAATCGTGCAGGCCTAGGCAGGGTCATATCTCTCGGCCAGGAAAAGCGGGAGTTGGCTGACTGGGTTGGAGCAGTAGGTAACCTCTGCTCTCGGAGTTGTACGTTTCCCCTCCGCGGGTACTTGAGGGGGGCTCATTGTTTAGGTGTGTGAAGATGAAGCACCGCATGCTGAAGGATTATGAGATGGCCGTGTGATTTGTGGAGCGGAATGTCCACAAAACCGCAACCCCCTTACTCATGCTGTCTCGCATTGGGAAAGAATGGCTTTTACAAAACATATACACAAATTCATTCAGTTTGTGTTTCGTGAATAGCTATGTTTCAATCCGCGTATTTTTTAAACCTTGTGCACTGTTCAAATTGACTACCCTTTTGTTGTGTTGGGGGCTGTTTTTCCCCCCATTGACTTCCATTATAACCACATTTTTTTGATTATAAAACTATGACACCAAATAATCATGCTTTCTTGATTGTTGGTGGTTTCCCTGTTGGGAGGAGGTTGAATGTGTAATATTTACTGTTGATCGTCAGTTGGAATCAATAACCCTTTAGACAGGCCTGTGGAAGAAAAAGTTTCTGGCTTTTATATGGAGTAAAACAGCATTGGGGCAAAAACAGCCATGAACATAATGAAAGGGTAGTCAATTTGCCCAGAGTGTATTGTTGAATTTTTGAAAAATTCCAAAGCATTTTCCCAAAATAAGATTTGTCACCAAACATCATTCTGCTAGCTGAAACGCAGAGAAAGTTGTGGCCAAATTAAGCCACAAAATTCCACCAGATTTGTCCATTAACCCAACGCACAAGGCTTAATGGACATTTTGAAATATTGCCTTAAAATGCTTTTTGAAAATGCCAACATGCGCATAGATTTTTAAAATGTGCAGAAAAAACTTATGTGGAGAACTGATTTGGATGAAAAATAGGCATAAACTATGATGGAATCACATTAAGCGAATAAATTTCAGCATGCACATTAAAATTCTTGCGTTTTCGTTTGACAGATCATGTGATATGCAGGATGAGATGGCATTAGTCAATGGTCTCGCACCTCCAAAAGCCACAGTGTGTTTAGCCAACAGCTAGCTCTCTGCAACTCTCACATGGTTGCCCACTGAAGCTAAGCAGGGCTGCGCCCGGTCAGTACCTGAATGAGAGACCACATGGGAAAGCTTGCAGCCGGAAGTGGTGTTAGTGAGACCAGCAGGGAGCGCTCAACCTGCAGTCTGTGTGGGTCCTAATGCCCCAGTATAATGAACGGGACCCTAAACTTAAAAAAATATTGATGGGGACTCTGCTCAGAGTGCCGTCTTTCGGATGAAAAGTTAAAACCGAGGTCCCGAGTCTCATTAAAAGTCCCAGGATGTCTTTCATAAAAAGAGTAGGGGTGAGCTGCAGTCTGTGTGGGTCCTAATGCCCAACTATATTGATGGGGACTATATACTGCTCAGTAAGCGACGTCTTTCGGATGAGACGTTAAACCAAGGTCCTGACTCTCTGTGGGCGTTAAAAATCCCAAGATGTCCTTCGAAAAAGAGTAGGAGTTTAACCCTGGCATCCTGGCCAAATTTGCCCACTGGCCTCTGTCCATCATGACCTCCTAACCATCCCCATATCATAATTGGCTTCATCACTCTGTCTCCTCTCCATCAATCAGCTGGTGTGTGGTGTGCGGTCTGGTGCAAAATGGCTGCCGTCGCGTCATCCAGGTGGATGCTGCACACTGGTGGATGAGGAGATTCCCCCCATTGTGTAAAGCTCTTTGAGTGTCCAGAAAAGCGCTATATAAATGTAAGGAAATATTATTATTATTATTTATTGCGTTTCATATTCGTCTTCTGAGCCGCAGTACATTTATGACAGAGCAAGCTTTAGGAGTGTTGGACTAAATTTACTCAAATTATTTGCTTAAGACCCCAATATAATTTTATAATTTGGAATTATTAATTGTTGAATTGTTACATTTTATTGTTCAAGTAATTTTGAACAAAATCCAGTCAAAACGAAGTTCGCTTTCAGTTTGCTTTGGCAGTTTAAAACAGTTTACCAACAGTTAATTTTTTAGCACCTAAACACTACCATTGGTCCATGGCGATTACGCAATCAGTGGGTTTGTTCTGGATCTCCACCTTCTCCAGCATGACAACCCCACCCCCCCGAACAGCGTTTTTTTTTTTTCATGTTTCACAATTTGCGAATACCCTTTTCAAGAGATCGTCAAACACATTTGGAAGTATGAAAATCTGTGCTAGATCAGTACTACTGGCAGATGTTTACGAAAATGTTCTCTCACCAGAGATGGGAAGTAACGAAGTACAATTATTTTTCGGTCAACTTTTTACTTTTACTCCTTACATTTTTACACAAATATCTGTACTTTCTACTCCTTACATTTTTTAAATCAGGCTCGTTACTTTCATTTGAATGTGTTTTGTGCCGCAGTCTATATTATTTTTTTATCATTGCGCACTTTGAACGCCTTTTTGATTCAGTCAATCTATTTTTTGTCATTGCGTGACTGAGTGCCAATCATGCACCGTAGGCTTGTTTATTTAAGCTTATCATGGGAACGGCTAACGTGGATGAGACGGAGGGAGTCGGATTTGTAAACTTGACTGATGTCATGTTTATACCTGGTAATAAGATCCGTTTTGGACTATTGGATCACAGGTAATACAAGAGATGTATTTCTGTTCAAATCTGGCATTTAAATGGGGTTAAAGTCTTTTGTCCACTTTTGGTCATGTACTGTACTTTATACTGTTTTATAGTTTTAACGTATGTTATATACACGTGAGTACCTATGCCATCTCTGACTCTCACAGCCGCCATTGTTGTTGTACTTGAAGTACACAGTGGCCTTTAGAATATTATGTTAGAGCTTCACATTAACTTGCATGTTGTGAGCTTGCTGTATGACACATTTTCAGTCTAACATTCTGAATACCCATTGAGGGTTCCAAGGGTTCATGAGGTAAATGGGTATCCGGTGTGTCTGCAGCATTGTAATTTTTCACCGTCTCATGAATGATTAGAAATACAGCAGTATCTCTACCACTCCCTAGAACTGATGGGAGAGATTGATTCTGTACTCCGTGTCTGGCTAAAAAAAAATGACCTCCTTCATCTCGCCCACCATTCTGACACTACGCAGCTCCTACGCTGAAAACAACCAGATGTTTTACACCATTCGTTCCATAGTAGCAAGAGCATTAATTTCCACCCTGCGAAAAAGCTTCTGAATCATACAGTTTGGTCGATCCAGGACTAGTCTGTACTCCAATTCCGTGTACCATTAAAAGGCTCCATGGCGGTTTGTTTTAGTCGTTTCAGTCAGGAATCTTTAAACAGTGCCTAATACAGAGTGACATGGACCTAAAGTCTTTGAACGCTGCTGTAGAACTACATTATAAGGCGTTTCGCTCTTTAAATGATAAAAGTAGTGAGTTATCTCTTTGTTTGTCATGCTGGTAAACCCTTGAGGGGTATTATTAAAGAGGAGAATGAGGAAAGAGTATTGTTAAGAGTATTTTTAAAATCTTGTAAATCCTGGTAATTTATGTCACCCCTTTCCCGGAGAATGTCGCCCCTCCCTTATGGTTTGCATTTGGGGCTGAGCAGCAATGGACGGATGTGTGTGTAGTACCTGTAATAGGGACTGTTTAATACCCCCTCCCTCTCTTCATCCTTCTCCCCTCAAATCCCTCCAGTCAGGATTTACTGTGGTGACCTCCCAACTCTCCAGTTCCCTGCCCGGGAGTCGTCGGCATTCCCAGGCCTCTGAGTCGGAAGCTTGTTGCCCCATTTGTTACCTCCATCCCAGGCACTGCGTTTAATCAGCCTGGGCCTGCTGTGATTTGGTTTTAATTCTAACGGGTGGGCCTGATTCAACGATGTGATTGAAGGCGGTGATAAATGCGAAGGCGGAGGGGGGCAAACACCCTGTATGAACTCCATTATGAGTATTACTTCATTTATTAAAGTGGGACCAGGCTTGTTTGCGCATTTCGCACAAGGTTCGACTCCAAAACCTGACCCACAAACATGCATTTCAGCATGTTATAGACCTTAATATCGAATAGATGGTTCTCAGTGGTTGTGACAAGAGGGTTGCACTGACATAAACCTTAATAAACCATCAACATTAGTCAATTTCATGTTGTTTCGACAAACAGCAATTTGTTACAACCTTTATAGTAGCCTACATAGTCTATTTTGGCTATGTATTAAGACAGCAAGTCAAGGTGGATAAAGTATAAAGCATTGCATCAATGAAGCCAGTTTCTCTAACAAGAAGAGCACTCATCATGCTCAAGGCCATTGAAACCATTCATCTACTGGCTAAACTGGAGATCTGCTTTCTTCATTCATTTGAATAAAGGTAGAACTCGATCACCTGACTGAACTTGGTTTCTCTCTATCTCTTGATGGAGATTCTTGCCAGTGTGACCTTTGACTTGCTTAGTTGAGATCAGTAGAGCTGGCTATATTTGAAGTAATGGCAGTTGTAGTGCCTCAATTATGCTACCAATGTTGACCAATTGCATTGCACTTCCATTCATTCATTCACTCATTTTCTTTTCGGCTTAGTCCCTTTATTAATCCGGGGTCGCCACAGCGGAATAAACCGCCAACTTATCCAGCACATGTTTTACGCAGCGGATGCCCTTCCAGCCGCAACCAATCTCTGGGAATCCATACACATTCATTCACACGCATACACTACGGACAAATCAGCCTACCCAATTCACCTGTACTGCATGTCTTTGGACTGTGGGGGAAACCGGAGCACCCGGAGGAAACCCACACGAACGCAGGGAGAACATGCAAACTCCACACAGAAACACCAACTGACCCAGCCGAGGCTCGAACCAGCGACCTTCTTGCTGTGAGGCAACAGCACTACCTACTGCGCCACTGCGTCACCCATTGCACTTCCATTCATAGTAATTCAAGTGAACAATCTTGGTATATCTATAGTCTCAGACCACAATCTACAGACTTACCACATCCCAGATGCCAGTATTTCAATGATTCTTAAATGATAAATCGCTTCGATTTTGGGGAAGCTGCTAGTACCCACCTATCAATTGTGTGTTTAATAAACACATAAAAGACATCTAAACATAGATGGCTTAGCTAAAACAAGGTTACATTTAGAGTGCCATTGAAAACCTAAATCTAGGTTCAGACCAAACACGAAGTACCGCATCACTAGCTCTAGATTACTCACAGGATGGTTATCCCTCACTTTTAATTCAGTTATTTGTACTGGCCCAATTGACACAATCAAGGCAAATTTCGTGCTTTCGCTGCAAACATGTCACTTATTTCGTGTCATTTGTGTCACATAGTGATAATTTGCCTCTATTCATGCACAAGCATTGACTTTGAATGTACACTCACCGGCCACTTTATTAGGTACACCTGTCTAACTGCTCGTTAACACAAATTTCTAATCAGCCAATCAGCAGCTCAATGCATTTAGGCATGTAGACATGGTCAAGACGATCTGCTGCAGTCCAAACCGAGCATCAGAATGGGGAAGAAAGGTGATTTAAGTGACTTTGAATGTGTCATGGTTGTTGGTGCCAGACGGGCTGGTCTGAGTATTTCAGAAACTGCTGATCTACTGGGATTTTCACGCACAACCATCTCTAGGGATTACAGACAATGGTCTGAAGAAGAGAAAATATCCAGTGAGCCGCAGTTCTGTGGGCGCAAATGCCTTGGTGATGCCAGAGGTCAGAGGAGAATGGCCAGACTGGTTCCAGCTGATAGAAAGGCAACAGTAACTCAAATAACCACTCGTTACAACTGAGGTCTGCAGAAGAGCATCTCTGAACACACACAACATGTCCAACCTTGAGGTGGATGGGCTACAGCAGCAGAAGATCACACCAGGTGCCACTCCTGTCAGCTAAGAACAGGAAACTGAGGCTATAATTTGCATAGGCTCACCAAAACTGCACAATAGAAGATTGGGAAAATGTTGCCTGTTTAGATGGGTCTCGATTTCTGCTGCAACATTCGGATGGTAGGGTCCGCATTCGGTGTCAACAACATGAAAGCATGGATTTATCCTGCTTTGTATCAATGGTTCAGGCTTGTGATGGTGGTGTAATGGTTTGGGGGAGATTTTCTTGGCACACTTTGTGCCCATTAGTACCAATTGAGCATCGTGTCAACACCACAGCCTACCTGAGTATTGTTGCTGACCATGTCCATCCCTTTATGACTAGAGTGTACCCATCTTCTGATGGCTACTTCCAGCAGGATAACGCGCCATGTCAGTAAGCGCAAATCATCTCAGACTGGTTTCTTGAACATGACCATGAGTTCACTGTACTCAAATGGCCTGCAACTCAAATCTGCAGCAACTGCGTGATGCTATCCTGCCAATATGGACCAAAATCTCAGAAAAATATTTCCAGTACCTTGTTGAATCTATGCCACGAAGGATTAAATCAGTTCTGAAGGCAAAAGGGGGTTCAACCCGCTACTAGTAAGGTGTACCTAATAAAGTGGCCAGTGAGTGTAATTTACTTATTTCTTCGTTTAGTGTGAACCCAGCATAATATATATCTAACAATAGCCCAAAACTAGACTAGTCATCAAATACACAGATTAGACAGACTTCCCATGTGTATTCATTTATTCCTGTGTATTTAGAGACTAGTGTAGTACGACTATGTTTAGACGTCAATTAGATGTTTACCAACAGCTCAAATTTAGCCTACTTTTAGGAAAAGGCATCTATTTTTAGATGTCTTTTAGACTTATTTTAAACACCAAAAAATGCTTGCTGGAGGAGCTTTTGAAACCAAACAATGGTGAGTCTCCTATGTGCAATTGGTGTATTGTGAATTACTACCTATATACAATCATACTGGTCTCTTACTATATCCTATGTCCGTTTCAGTGCTGCCTAAGTATAAAGTGTATAGCAAAGCAGCTCACTAGTATTTGAACTGGGACTCGAGTGTGTCCTCCCGTTAGGCAGATCTGAACCTGTGTGTGTTCAGCGTACATTCTCAGCAGAAGTGGATGAGGCGTCCCTGTCTGTGTTTTATGGAGTGTAATTGTGCGCTGGGAGGCACTGCCCTCTATTTCTCCTCTTAATGGCTGTTTGTGTGTTGTTTTAGTGGCAGATTTACGTGTGGGACGGGCAGTGAGGGGCGGGTTGATTTACAGCTGGCTGTGGCTTTGGCCTCACGGGTTCTGTGTGTGTGTCTGTGTGTGTGTCTGTGTGTGTGTGTGCACACTGTCACCGTGTGTGTTCCAGGTGATTGTGCAGTCTGGCCGCCAGCCCAGCGTGTTGCAGAAACTGTGTCAGCTGCCGTTCCAGTATTTCAGCCACCCGCGACTCATCAAAGTGCTCTTCCCCTCGCTCATCTGCGCCTGCTACAATAACCTGCAGAACAAGGTCATCCTGCAGCAGGAAATGAGCTGTGTGCTGCTGGCCACCTTCATACAGGTAAATCCTTCAGCTTCAGTCACATGCAATTCACATTCGGTTTAGCCAACTTGTCTCTTAAGGCCACTCATTCATTCATTCATTCTCTTTTCGGCTTAATCCCTTTATTAATCAGGAGTCGCCACAGCTGATTGAACCGCCAAATTATCAAGCATATATTTTACACAGCGGATGCCCTTCCAGCCACAACCCAGCACTGGGAAACACCCATACACTCTTGCATTGACACCCACACATACACTACCTGAAGTTTATTTATAAACTAATTTCGAGAGGAGCACGTTGCTTGCGGCGGGTCCCACATTATACAATTTATGATTCACCAATCAGATGATTTCTAAGCCACTATAAATACCCTAAGTCAAAACCTTCTCCACCAATCAGATTGGCACTTTTGTTCACGTGCACGGGGCTGCTGAAGTTACAGTAAACGGCACTTGGAGGCGCTCAAGCGCAACACTGGCAATGCGAGCGCACATTGAAGAAGATGCCCAGAGGCGATATGAACGTGGAGCTGCTTATTGCACTGGTGATCAATAATCATTTCTTCATCGCTGGAGCTGCTAAGTTGTGTAGCGCCATCTAACGTCAAGGAGTGATTTGCATACTATTCTGCTCGAAGCCATTGCAAATCGCTTGGGCTTGAATCTGGAAATATGTCTCGAAAAACGCTGACGATAAACACAAACAAAAAGCGTCCCAGTGTGTACGAGCCTTAAGAACGTGCTCAACAGCGCTCAAATGTTGGCGGGAAATGGACGTTTTTAAAATCTCAGTACCGATTGGTATTAAAATTCAGTATCGTGACAACACTAGTGTGTATAGGGTGGATCGGATATGTACACACAGCACCTTAACTTTAGAATTTTGACTATAATATGTGTATAAGGTGCACCTTTTGTAAAACTGCTGTAGAATAATAATAATTTTGCCCCGATTTTGTATGTGTTATTGTACACCAGGGTGCGAATTACAGGGGGTCTATTTAATGGGGGGGGGGGGGGGGGGGGTTAGTTGTTTAATACTGAGAAATATTTCACTCTGATCTGTATTTTAAATAATAATGTTAATAATTAAAATAATAAAGTAAATATACATTTGACCACCCCATAACAGTACAAACCATTGTAAATGCATAATTGCGCCAATCCGTCTATTTGAGAAAAAAGTCTGAAAGTGGCAAATCTAGAGCATCAATAGACATCATGTTCACAAGACTTTGTTTTCTTGTAAAATATGTGTTTGTATCTATATTTAGCCTGAAAATCAATTCAAATTAGACACATAGTTTGTAGTTTAACCTACAGTGACATCTGAAATAGCTAATCAGAGAATACTGTAGGTCAGAATACACTAAATATCCCTTAAAACTCTGAAAACTTAAATATGTTTTATTAATAAACTAGATGTAATTAAAAAATATACACAAACTAACCGAAACAGTTGACCCCCCCTGATCGTCAATGTATAATTCGCACACTGCATTACATCAATTCTTTGATTTCACTTTAAAGTATGTCAAAGCCATATTTAAATAGGAATCTGATTGATGTATTTCCTCATTTATTAAAACTATAGGTGGGCATAGATCATTTTTTTAGACTAGATTAATCTCACTTTAATCTTGGAATTAATCTAGATTAAAATGGCTCATTTGAATTCTGCCGAAGGCATTCAGATTATGTGTGCTACCCAAATAATGACTAAAAGTAAGTCTTTGAGAACGGGTTTCTCAAGCCAGGTGGCGCATTAGATCAGGGGCTCATCTCCTGCTTCCAAAATGCATCACAAACTGCTTGAGAAACTGTTCTACTATGATAATTGGTGATGAAAATAAATGATGTTCAATAAGATGTATTTGTGTTTACTAACTGTTTATTCAGTTAAACATGAATGTGACCGCACACACACAAACACACACACACACACTCGCGGGCGCGAAATGCGGAAGTTTTTTTTCTTTCCATTTGGCATGCATTATTAAATTCCATAACACTCTCACCAGTCCTTACTCATTATTTGCGTCTAATACCCCAGTTTGTCACGGGGGCATGAATGAAATGTTCATGAGTTAAAGCGAAACTGCCGAACTGCAGTTAAAGTCATTCAAAATTACAGGAAACTCTTACATGAAAGCACTTCACGTAAACACCTTAATTATATTATTGTCTATTAAGGCAAATAACTAGATTACAGATGTCCATGTAAGAGTAGTCAGTACTGTCTTCGAAGTAAGTGAAAGATCCAGAAGGGCATCCTGCTGATTTGATTCAGAAGGGCACTTTTTTTGTCAGACGGCTCACCGGTCAGGTATACATCCGCGCTAAAATATCAAGGTGAAAGTCATCATAGTTTGCGTAGAATAGACCCAGCTCCCAACCCAACTTTGAGAATAGATTAACAGCGATATTTTTTTTATCGCCTGATAAGAGTCTTGCGTTAACGCAGCATGTTAACACTTATAACGGCCCACCACTAATTAAAACATTTACTTTTTACATTGTTTATTTATTTACTTGCATGCAAAGCAACTTAAAGCACATGTATGTTCATGATGTATTTACTGGGAATCGAACCCATGACCTTTTTGTTGCTAGCGCGCCTCCGCATCCCCCCCCCTAAAAGCAGCAGCTTCCTCCACTCAGATAGATGGTTTCCTCTGTCGATTTGAGTGGATTTACCTGCCACTACTTGAGCCTCCTGTAAACAGGCTCTCTCTTCATCTTCCTCCTGACAGCGCTCTCCACACTGCACCACCGCTGCCATTACTTACTGAGAGATTAGCTCTTACTCCAGCAAGGACAGGGAATCGTCAGCTTATTCAAACAATGGCAAGATAAATGACGTCCTGCACCTTGACATCACTTGTTAATGCTGACAACAGCTTTATCCAAAAATAAAAATGGAAATTCTTCTTTCTGAATTTTTGTATATACAATCAAGCCCGAAATTATTCAGACCCCTGGCAAATTCTGCCTTAGAGTTGCTTTTATTCAACCAGCAAGACTTTTTGGGCTGGAAATGTGACGGGTTACTCCTAAAAGATAGTAAGATGATGTACCAGAGGCATCATTGAAAAAATAGAAACAAAACGTGGCATGTCCAAAATTATTCATACCCTTTCAATAATCAATAGAAAAGCCTCTGTTGTCTATTACAGCAGTCAAACGATTTCTATAATTGCTGACCGGCTTTTTGCATGTCTCCACTAGTATATTTGCCCATTCATCTTTAACTCTTTCAGGTTGGAGGGTCTTCTTCCCGTCGCCCTGATCTTTAGCTCCCTCCTCAGATTCTCAATTGGATTTAAGTCAGGACTCTGGCTAAACGTTAATGTTTTTGTAGGCTAACCATTCTTCACCACTTTTGCTTGTGTTTTGGATTGTTGTCATGCTGAAATGTCCACTGGTGCGGACCGTCTTGCATTTTTTCATTATACTTTGCACTTTAGCCACTGGAAATTTAAAACATTTAGATATGGTCTTATCTTAAGTCTCATTTGTCTTAGCCATGACTGTCTTGGTGGTTGAATAAAAGTAACTTTAAATCAGAATTTGCCAGTATGGTATGAATACTTTTATGCTTGACTGTAAAGGCCAATCCCAATTTTATCCCTTATCCCTTCCCCTTACCCCTACCCCTCGTTTTGCACATTCCTGTGAAGGGGTGTCTCAATTCTCTTTAGCTTGAAGGCGTAGAGCTAAGGGGTAGAGGTAGATACCCCTTTGAACGAAGATTTTTCAGGACCACACTCGAAACCAAGGGGTAAGAAAATTTTCCAGAATACACCAGCCACAATGGCAGGATAGCTGCACCTGGAAGAAAGGAGTAGTATTTTTTTGTCAGCATTACAAACTTTCAGTATAGCTACGATCTTATTGCCACATTAGATCGTTATGATAACATAATATATGCCTTCAGTGATTTCCTGAAGATAAATACCAAAAAATAAAGCAACTTGAATAACTACAGCAGTCGCGATCGTCTGATCTCATATGAAGCAAGAGATCGCGATGACATATGATGACGTGTGCAGGTGCTGTAGTGCTGTCTCATTTCCTAGGGGTAAATTTTGAAGCCCTTCTCCTTCACACTCGGTTTTAAGGGCCAAGGGGAACGAGATGGGGTAGGGGTACAAAAATAGAATTGGGATTGGGCCTAAGTGTATAATCGAATAATTTCCATGCTACAAGCATAGCCAAAGTGAATAGCAAAAAAAAAGAACACATTTTCTCTCCACAAGTTATGGGCAACAACCAAAACAAAGTGAATATTTCACTGGGATGGAAAACATTTCTGCACCACACTGAATGGAATAAATAATGAAATCTGTTGTGTAATCCAGGACTGTGCCACCAGCGAGAACCAATCAGACAGCAGAGTTTCACCACCAGGTGAGATCAGTATGTTTGAGAAATGTGATGATGTATCTGATGTATCGTAGTTTAAAGGGAAGTTCACCTCAGAAATCAAATTGTCATCTTTGAGTCACTATCATGCCATGCTAAACCCATGAGTCTTTTGTTCATCTTCAGAAAACAAATGAAGATATTTGTAATAAAATCTGAGAGATCTGTGCACCAAACTCTGGCACTTCAAAAAGAGAACAAAATGTAAATCCAAATGAATCAAGTCGAACAAGTTCAACTCTTCTAAAGAGACACAATCACTTTACAAGATGAACAGATTTAATTAGACTTTCTCACAACCAATTTAATTTTTGCTTGTCATTTGAACTTTAGCAGGAACCAAAGAGATTTGAGCTAATGAAGGAACCAAGGAGGTTTGAACTTCCACGAGAACCAATAAACCACTGAGGTTTTGACCTATCACAAGAACCAACAAGATTTGATCTTTCACAAGAACCAATGAATATATTTTAGCTTCCTCAAGCAATAATGTGGTATTAGTGTCTGCAAGAACCAGTAAGGTTTATTCCTGCATATCACATGAGCATGCTTTACCTTTCGCAAGGACCAGTAAGGTTTGCTCTTCCAAAAGAACCAATGAATTTTGAGCTTTCAGAAGAAACAATAAACCACTGTTGTTTGAGCTTCCACAAGAACCAGTGAGGTTTATGGTTTAAGATGAACAAATGAGGTTTAAGCTTCTGAAAATAACACTTCAGGTTCAGGTTCATTCTTGTCACACCAGCACGTTTTTTGTCCGTGATAATCGTTAAGGCTTTAGCTACTGTACAAACCATTGATGTTTATTTTTATGCCATGTAGCACCTTTGCTGTTTGGCCTAAAAAACATTGAAGTTTGTGCTTTCATAGAATCCAAGAAAATTTTAGTTTTCTCCAAAAAAATTTACCAACTTTCACAAGAACCAATGAAGTTTGAACTTCAGCAAGAACCAAAAAAGTTTGAGTTTGTGCAAGAACCAATGAAGTTTCAGTTGTCACAAGAACCAAGGAAGTTTGAGCTTCCACAAGAACCAATGAAGTTTGAGTTTATGCAACAACCAATGAAGTTTCAGTTGTCACAAGAACCAATGATGTTTGAGCTTCCACAAGAACTAATAAAGTTTGAGCTTCCAAAGGAACCAATGAAGTTTGAGTTTACGCAAGAACCAATGAAGTTTCAGCTTCCACAAGAGTCAATAAAGTTTGAACTTCGACAAGAACCAATGAAGTTTGAGCTTCCACAAGAACCAATGAAGTTTGAGCTTCCACAAGAGTCAATGAAGTTTGAACTTCGACAAGAACCAATGAAGTTTCAGCTTCCACAAGAGTCAATGAAGTTTGAACTTCGACAAGAACCAATGAAGTTTGAGCTTCCGAAAGAACTAATGAAGTTTGAGCTTCCGAAAGAATCAATGAAGTTTGAGTTTACACAAGAACCAATGAAGTTTGAGCTTCCACAAGAACTAATGAAGTTTGAGCTTCCACAAGAACTAATGAAGTTTGAGCTTCCGAAAGAATCAATGAAGTTTGAGTTTACACAAGAACCAATGAAGTTTGAGCTTCCACAAGAACCAATGAAGTTTGAGCTTCCACAAGAACTAATGAAGTTTGAGCTTCCACAAGAATCAATGAAGTTTGAGTTTAGACAAGAACCAATGACGTTTCAGTTGTCACAAGAACCAATGAAGTTTGAGCTTCCATTAGAACCAATGATGTTTGAGCTTCCACAAGAACCAATGAAGTTTGAACTTCCACAAGAACCAATGATGTTTGAGCTTACACAAGAACCAATAAAGTTTGAGATTCCATAAGAACCAATGATGTTTGAGCTTCCACAAGAACCAATAAAGTTTGAGCTTCCAAAAGAACCAATGAAGTTTGTGCTTCCAAAAGAACCAATGAAGTTTGTGCTTCCAAAGGAACCAATGAAGGTTGATTTTACGCAAGAACCAATGAAGTTTGAGCTTCTACAAGAACCACTGAAGTTTGAACTTAAAGTTTTCAATAAGATTTCATTGAATTATCTTCTTTGTGAAGGAAAGTCTAATGGGTTCATGACACTTGGGTGAGTGTATGATGACAACATTTTTGTTTTTTTGGGTGAACTACCCTTTTAAATGCACACAATGCATATAAATCCATATTTTACATTTGTAAATGTGATTAGAAATGTTTAAAATTTTCAGATGAATTTAGAAATCCCAATATTCTGTTCTAAAGCGCATCAGTAAACATAAAGTGCTTTATTGCTTGCAAAAAAGTTCCTTCTGTCTGCATTGATTCAGTGCTCTGATCTTTGTCCATCAGAGAAGGGCTGTGCTGCTCTGGACTACTGCGAACTCTCCAACCGCTTCCCCAGAGACCAGTGGGATGCCGCGCTTCAGTTCTTCCTCAAGAAGCAGGACGAGTGAGCGAACCAGAGCGCATTACACACACTGACAGCACAGCCAGATGAACTCGCAGGAGATTTAGTAATCAAAACTTCATTAAACCCGTCAATCAGTAGTCAGGCATTACTAGCGGTTATCCAGCAACTGTATATTAGCTTATATATATCAAACACAAACTGACTTTTCACATACGTATTTATGAGCAATAGAATGTTTACAAGTTTGATTTACATGGTTTTACCTTTTGAACACATTCAAAGTAATCATCATTTCTGATTTTCATAAAAGATAGCATCTCTTTCTAAACTTTTGACAGTTTTTGGATTGAAGTTAAGCTTTTTTTCGGGGTTGGTATAATTGTTGAGTTTTACTGTTATTGTATTGTAAATGAAAAGATATCGATAATTGATGTAGAATTAAAAAAAAGATGACTTGTTTAATTTAGTGAGAATGCCAAGTTACCTCATCCGTCGCTTTTCGTGTTCCAGTTTGTTTCTTTGAATATAAGGAGGATTTCTTCATGTTGCTGATGTTATCATTGTTGATCTTTTGTTTTTGTGATTCTCTGCTTGTTTGATTTTTTTTTATACTGTAATTTATACACAGTGAAACTATATTGAACACCTTTTTTTCTTTGTTGAACCTGTTTTCTTTCTAAAAGCATTGATGCACTTAAGTCTAATTTAAGAAGCGTACGAGTTTAATAAAATATTTAATGCACAATCTCTTTCATTTGTGACTGAGTTTGAAACATTGTTTACCAGAATATGGTTTGGAGTCCAAAAGTCTGAGGCCACAAAATGAAACTGCTTCTATCTTGAGATTTTTGTTTGTTTCATCTGACACAAAGGTTTTCATTTGACAGCATGAACGTTTGAGTGAAAACCTGAGCTGAAAACCTTTACATTAATTTTTGAGTATCTTCACATTTGGTTTGTCTTTTATTTTAATAGCAGCAAAAGTAAAGCTGCATACGTTTTCGAAGTAAAAATAAATTTGAATTTATAGAATTTCATAAATTTTTAGATGCCCACTAAAATGTCATTCAGTGTAACAATAATTTTTATACTCCTAAACATGTAATTATTAAAAAAACATATTATATTAAAAGAGTATTTAGGGATCACAGCACAGACCTAACATACTAATTAATTGTACTTTTTATATAAAATCATGTTTGTTAGTATTCTTAAAAAATAATGTCTTACTAAATTGGCCGAAGTTTAAAATAAATCAAATTCAGTAGTTTGTGATTACTTGCACTTTTATCTATTTTAATAAGCACAGGTCACAATAAGTATTTCACCCTTAGGCTATTTGATATTTTATTTTCCAGAAAACTTAGACACTTAAACATAAGACACTTTAACTAAAGTTAACAAAGATTAACAAATGCTAATATTAGTTAATACATTACTTTATGCATTCACTTTGTGTATGACTATGATACATATTGTCAAATGTCACCATATTTTGTCAATCCAACAACTGATTATTTACAGGTTTTTACGTTTTGAATGAATTTATAGTAATGGCATTTTATAGCTACCATTCCCTAATAACACACTGTAAAAAAAATCAATGGCAAAAAGTCAAGACAACAAATATTTTTATGTTGCTTTAACTTATTTTAATAGGTTTAATAGATTTTTTAAGTTATACAAAGTTTAATTCAATAATTTTACATTGATGTGGATGACTCGAAAAGTTAATTTGATCCGAAACAATTATTCGAAATTAAGGCAGCAAGATTTTTACAGTGCTGAAATGTATCTACAAAATGTCGAGCTGCATTTGATAACTAATTGTTAATAAATTAGCTTGCTAATACATTCGCGGTGAAGCTGGAACTTAAACAGCGTTTTGTGGCCTCCTAACCAGGGTCCTCACTGGCCTCGGGCTCCCCAAACAACCCTCCGTATCCTTCTCTCTCAAACACTGGATCTATAAAGCCGCTTTTTCTGTCAGTTCTGTACCTGCTCCGCGCCGCTGCCTCTGAGTCACTGTGTGTCAACAAGCGCTGGAGCCGCGGGTCAAACTCACCTCCGCTTCAGAGGAAATTCACCTCTACAGAAACGTGGGAAACCTCTCAATTAAGTCTCTAAAATATTGCTTTTGAAATTCAGTCCTGTAAAATGAATTTATTTTATGTGAGACCTGTTCGATGGGCTTTGAAAATCAAGCGTATACTGTTAACAATGCTGGGTTCGACACAATCACTTCATCTCGTCTCAATGCAAATCAATTAAGTTAACGTTTGATTCAACATAAGACAATTAAGCTGTCCCTAAATTTTTTTAAAAGGTGTCGTTTTAGCTCATTTTAAATACAAAGTTTGAATAAGCAGCAAAAAATAGTGTGTCAACCTGAGCTGTTTTTAACAGACCGTTCCGTTATTTGGTGCAGTCCAAAAAGCATGCGAGATCTTGGCGCTCCCCTGATTTTGGCAGACTGAACAGAAGAAGAGGAACGCCGTGGCCTTTTCCGTCCTGTCAGTTCATCAATCATGATGATGCGTCAAGTTTTTAAACAACTTGTTTGCTAAATCTGTTGACTGCATGGTTGTTTCTCTTATTTTCTACAAAAAAAAAATCAAATAAAATGCGGCTGTGAGTGTGAAAAACAAGCCTGATTTTGTTGGCTTCATGTTGAATGTTTCATGTTTATGGATTTGATGTAATATGAAAAGTGGTGCCTTTGCAGATTTTAGACAATTGTTTACATTGGTGCGGGATTTTAATTCATGAAGAATAATAGGCTATTTACTCACCCACAAAGTGATTCCAAACATTTATGATTTTCTATCTTCTGTTGAACACAAAATTAGATATTTTGAAGAAAACTGAAAACCTGTAAATACTTTCAAAGTCAATTTTTAGCCATGTTTTTTTTTTTTAGATTTCTTCAAAATAACTAATGTGTTCACCAGAAGAAAGTAAGTCAGGTATGGAACAAGTAGAGGGTGAGCAAATGATGACAGAATGTTCAGTTTTGGGTGAACTATCCTTTTAATTCGTGGTTTTATTTGGATTTTGTTGTGTTTTCTGTTCAGATATGATTGTTTCAATGAAGCGTATATATTACAAAATCTTTTACGTATACTGTAAAGAGATGTATTGCAACATTTTGTGTAGCCTGTACTCTCATAAATTATTCAAAAAGGTTACGCCATAAGAACCAGTTTGCTTTCCCAAAGAACCTTTCAGTGAGCTTCAACAACAATTTTCGTAATCTAATAAACCTTTATGTTACTGTAAACAGCCTATATTTGGGGATTAAAAGATTCAACGGATGATAAAAGTTTTTCATATAATTGATTTTTTTTTATTTGTAGGAGTGTATGTTAAATGTAAAATAATATTTAGAGGCTTCAACTTAAAAGTTGTTGTAATATTTCCGCCTTTACCAGTTGATTTGTAATGATGTTTTGGAAGCCTTTTTATTAAACACAATCTACGAAATGTACATTTTTGGCTATTAAAATGTTTCTATAAACTTCCAACCGCAGGCAAAATATGGCAGAAGAAAAAGCCTGTTTTGACCACAAATTTGGCTATAAATTATGTCGTTTTATTTAAAGTTTTGAGCTCTGACTCTCAATTCTGAGGAATAAATTAAACGTAAATTAAACAACAAGACATTTCCATAAAGGGGCATAGACGGTTAGCTTCAAGAGAAGTCTTGGATTGGACTTTATATTTATAAACTAAAGGTTAGCTGACTATTTCAATTAAAATGACAGACATTAAGTTGTGATTTGTAAAAAAAAAAAGTAAAAGATTTGCTTTAAACACAAACACGAACTTGGCTTAAGTGTGCGTTTATTTAATTAGACTTCAATTATTAAATTAGTGGCGGAATTTGAACCAAGATGCAGCTCTTGACCTCTGGCCATGACATCTGAATCTTTAATTCTCTCTACAGCAGCCATAGATTTAAGCTCTGATGTCGGCAAAATGTCTTCATTCACAACAATATTTTAAGTTGAACATTTTCTCTATTCAAATGGATGTAATCAGCGTCAGACCGCACACAGTTTATCGATTAAAATGAACATGGGCCCTTTTTTGAATTTGGGTTTTACAAAGACAAACAGTTTACATTCAAGCACGAATAAATGCAGTTTTGCGTTTTCTGTAGGACAAAGATGCCTGTGACTGCGTATAATGATCGCAAAGAACGGTAATTGAGTGTTAAGTAGAGCTGTGTGCAAATGGTTATTATTTATGTGTAAATAAAATGGTTGTTTTTGTGGTTTAGATTAAGAATCAACACAAAGACTTTTACACACTCAAAGTGCGCGCTTTCTGTGTTCAAATAATCAATAATAATAATAATAATGCAAATAACATTTCATTTGGGTTTTGAGCACTATATGCGAATTTGCTGTTATCTTGAACGGAGAGCGTTTTAACAACAAATAAATGCAATATTTTCATAAATTAATTTTATTGGGAAATTCTAAAGTTCTGGGCCATGATTGAACGAGAAATTAATGGTATTTTATCTATTAATATTGGATGTGACCCGAAGCATATGCTGCTTGGGATATACGACGAGATTATTATGAACAAACATAAAAAAAACACTGCAAGTTCCTAAACATTTTGTGCAAGAAAATCCCCTGAATAACAGACAAAACACCTATGTCTTTATGGCACAGGGTAATACTTGAATACCATGGGTTTAAACACAACCTCCATACTCATCAGAGGGTTGATTTAATGAGGTACAATATCTATAGTTTCATTTATCCTTTTTTTATTATTTAATTTAACTATTATTACTATAATTACACTCCCAGCCCCTCGTTTTGTTCACTTGTTTGTTGTTGTATCTGTATTGCCTGAACATTTAATAAATACATTATAAAAATAAAAAATAAAACAGTTTATTAAAGACTCCATAAATATAACCATTGGTATTTCCTGTTGAAACGTGCTGATCTTTTTTATCCAGTCATATATGTTCCTAAGAAAACATGTAGCCTACTCAGCTTATAGAAAACCACATATTTGACCAGTCTTGGTATGTTTAAGACACTTAAGAGCGCACACTGAAGGCTGTCACTAAAAAGTACGCTGCATTTTTACATAACATTTATGTAGGCTGATTGATTTGCTATTGCTATTTGGTAACTGAAGGAGGGGCGTTATCATTAATAACCATTTGATTGGACAAAAATTAGTACACGATGAATCCCCTGTATGTCGGATTTTCAGGAAGAATAACAAAATCATTTGACTGCTAAACGTGACGCTTGCCAACATTTAGATTGTATCAGTCAAAAAAAATGGATTAAAAGCGACAAACATCAATTTTACAGTTTCCAGGCTCTTTGTGTTTAATAGGTGTGATTATTAGTTATACCTACATTGTAATTAACAACAAATTAGAATCAAATCGTCCGAATGTCTGAAATAATTGGCGAAAATAAAGAAAAACAAGCGTTGCGACAGGATAAAAACGCTGCAAAAGCTTCCTTATCTGACAAACAGGATTATCTTGCTACAATGGCCCGCACTGATTTTGGCCAGATATTCTGCAGTCCAGCGGCTAAAACTCCTGCCTCGGAATGAAAATAAACCCTGGACATGCAAGGGTGCGTTTGCCGAAAGGGAGTCCCGTTAAGAGAGGTGGCTTCGGGTTTGTTGTGCTTCCATTCAGTGGATCATTTGCAGGTGATGCCGAGCGCAGATAAGCGGCCGCCGATCCCTGTCCTCCGTCTAGACTCACAGCTTTACGAGCAACACGAGATTGATCACTACTACGGGAGGGGTTCAATTACTCATTCAGTATCCGGTCGGCGCGATATTTAGATAGATCGAAAGATAGATGTATAGTCATTCGGTACAGGCTTTGTAAGGGTTTGAATGTGGCACATCAGGGATCTATGATCACGTTATGTCATCAATGACAATGTGTCACGCATCTTAGTTATTGGCAAGACCTTATAGAAATATATTTTTAAACGACATCAAACCATTTTTTATACTTGGTACCAAATATAATCTTTATAGGTTCCATACAATTAAACATAAAGGTTTCAAGGGAGGTTTTAACAGTTGAAGAACCATTTTTGGGTCTTTACAAATCCTTTTAAAGAACCGTTCAAGAACATTTTGTGGGATGTAAAGGTTCTTTGGATTTTAAATGTTGATGCCAAATGTGAAGTATTTAAGGTATTCATTTTTTAGAAGCTCCTTCAAAACCAAAACGGTTCCTGTATAATGTGGCTCTGATAAGTAGCCTATTAGTTGTAAAAATATGTTTCTTTCTCAAATGTGTAGCCTATGTATAATGTATATAACCTATATGTTATAATAATAATGTACCTCCGAATAACTTGATAAAAAAGCTGAACAAAATGTCGAAGGTTTTTTTTTCCTATATAATTTCAGATAAGACCACAAAATGGGTGTTTTTATTCTGTTTCCGAACCTTCCTTTTACTTAATTTTTGGACATTTATTTCCAGTCCATAACCTTTGTTTAGAAATTGTAGTGTCCCTCATCTTGTTAAAAATATAAAAATAAATAAGAATACGCAAAGGTAACATGATATGGTTGTCTGCATGCAGGCATCCACAGACATAAACAGCATTTTAACGTCGTTTATTTATGTAATTTCTCACTTTTTGGTATGGACGGTTGTCCTGACAATAAATAACAATAACTTACTTTTTTTAAATCGAGAAGTTTATACAATCTGTCCTCCATTTGTTAAGATAAAATATTTTACAGCTCAGTTTTATACATCTTCGGAGATCATGCGCATCAAGGCAAAAAATCAGATTTTTGTCTCATGAGGAAAACACCACTTGTTGATAAAGCTACACAATGATGGTCTTGAATAAACACTGTTAAGACTGTTGCTTTCGTAGGTTGACAGTAGTCCATATTCAAAACCAAAATAACGTGTTCTTATTCCGCTGGACGATCCTCGATACACGGTCCAAATGCTTTAAAAACAGTTTTGTAACACGTCTGGAAACCCCAAAGTCGCTTGGACAGGCTCCTCCGTTTGGCAAACTGTTTAAATCCATCTCGGTTAATCCCTTTTTTCCGTTTGAGGCGGTGAGGTGATGGGTTTTCATGCAGGGCGGGTGAGGGCATGCTGGGGCAGGAGTCTCCGGTGGGCTCTCACGTCTCCACGGGACTGGGCACCATGCTGTTGGGGGTGTCGGGTAACTGCGATGACAGAGAGGTCACATCACTACCAGACGAGTTGCCCAGCGAACCCGACTCGGAAAATGACACCTACAGAGGGGGGAGAGTTGAAAGTCAATAGGCTGTTCGATTGCTGTCAGCATGCTGACACTAATATACAGCTGTGGTCCAAATTTGGTTAAATGGCAGAGTTTTACATGCGATTTGCAACTGACATTTTCTCTAGCCTACACAACTTTGGCATGCTGTTAAATAACAGTCAATATTGATAGTAACTAGTGTGAGAATTCCACGTGTTAACTAGGAGTTTCCGTTGGAAATTTTGCGCCATTCATTGATGAAGCGCGAGTCTTTTCGCGCCTTATTTACATGTAAACGGTCATTTTAATACCAAATTTTTGTCTTACACCTGCGATATATAGGCGTAATCTTAATTTATAGTAAATAATGGGATAAATAGGGATAAATAAATAACCAATGGGATAAATCGGGTTAAATAATCACGCTATATAGTCGCTACCGTCAGATACAGATAGCTATAAAGAAAATACCTCAAACCCTGTTTTAACGTTTTACGCGATGAGCGAGGCTTCGGTTGTCATTCACTTCCAACAATATTACTAATACAAAAACTAAGTTATTATGTTTGCTACTGCATTTTATGTCATATTATAATTTAATGTAGGCTATTCTCAAATCACATGTTGTTTTTTTGTGCCGCGTCCCAAAATAAGGTAGATTGAGAAAAGACTGTTAAAATAATAATCTGAAAATAATACGTTTTAAAAATAGTTGCCTACTTAATGACCAAAATATTACTTTGAACAAATTGAAAAATGTTATAGGCTATAAGTCATATAATAAACAAGTGTCTAATATTTATTATTGGGGAAAATATATCGTATAATAGGCCTAATATATTTTAAATGCATGCAACAGGACACTAGTTGGTATGCCTTTGTAATAACAGTTCGGGGATGGCAGTCCTCACCAGCTGTTGGAAAGCAGGCTGGTCCAGGTCGCTCTGTAAGGCAAATTCGCTTAAGGCTTTCCATGGAGGCTGATAGGTTTGAACTTCTACAGGATTTCCCTGGACTGTGGTGTCATGTCTAATCGGGCTGCCTGCCACCAAAGGCGTTCCCGTGAGACCTTGGAGATTCTGCAAAAGGTAAAGGAGACACTTATATCATATTTCAGTTTCAAAAGAAGCGTAACACTTTCAAAAGATGTTCAAAATGACAAATCAAAGCTATATTGTACTGCATTTGGGAAGATGATTTGTTAGATAGATAGATAGATAGATAGATAGATAGATAGATAGATAGATAGATAGATAGATAGATAGATAGATAGATAGATAGATAGATAGATAGATAGATAGACAGACAGACAGACAGCAAAAATTCCAGTGTTAAATATACAGTGTATATTTTTTGGTGTTGTTCAGTGTTTAAACCGGAGTACATTTTAATCCATGAGTGTGAAAGAGCGTTTATTTAGGAGTTTTTTTTTCAGTGTTAAACTTTTAACCCAATATGCAGTGTATTTCCCACTAGTGGTCGAAAGTCCTGTGTTTTTACTCGAACCAGTTCTTTCAGACTGTGATCAAACCAGTATGTTTAAGTAAAACTTGAAACGTGTTGTTGCATTTTAACATGCAAAGAGTTAAATGTATTGAAATTATTTCTGAAAAGATTAATGAACATTTAATAAATTAAAACTATTTTCAACGTATTTGATCACTGTTATCTGTCACACACACCAATTGATAATATAGGAAAAAAAGGTAATATTAACACTTTGAAGGGTAACACACACTCCAGTTCGATGTAAGAATAAGCTCTTACTGTGTTAAAATGAGAGTAATGTACAAATTTCACATTTTAGAAAGTGTTTAACTCCAAAATGGAGGGAGTCATATGTACACCCAAGGAGTGTTAAGTTAAACTCAAATTGAGTTAAATGTACACTGATTTTTTTTGCTGTGTAGATAGATAGATAGATAGATAGATAGATAGATAGATAGATAGATAGATAGATAGATAGATAGATAGATAGATAGATAGATAGATAGATAGACTGTAAAAAAAATCCCGGTTGCTCTAAATTTTGAATTTATATTTTGTTAAACTGACCTTAAAACAGCTTGCGTAACTTATAAAACTAAGTTAGAACATGATAAACTTAGTTTAATAAGTTACAATGACTTAAAATGTCATTTTGCTGTCAGGACTAATTAATCATATAATTTTTACAATGTACACAGGCTATTTTACGTCGTTATAAAAAATCATTTACAGAACAATAATTAGATACACGAAAAAAAAAGGTAACTTAGCAATTTAATTTTGAACAAGCAAAAAGCCAAATAATAAAACAATAGAGCTATGAAAGTGCAGCGAACAGCCACTGAATAAACCTCTCACAAATATTGTAAGAGGTAAGCTTCATTTAAGCACATTTTAGAAGCGAAATCCAATGTAAAATAAGCATATACCGTTTTGTCGTTGTGTTGCTGTTGCTGTAGTTGTTTCATGAGTATGGACTTCTTCTTGTCTTTGCAGCGTTTGTTTTGGAACCACACTCGTATGACCCGTGGGCTCAGGCCGGTCATTTCCACGAGCTGCTCTTTCATTAGCGCGTCCGGTCGAGGGTTTGCATTATAACACGTCCGGAGGGTGTGAAGCTGCTTTTCGTTTAATACTGTCCGAACACGCGTGGTTTTCTCCGACTGCTTGTGAACGTGGTTCCGGTGAGGCGGCTGTCGAACTGGCACAGGTTCTGCGAATAAAATGCGTATAAATCACTTTTCGGCTTAAGAGGTCATTTCATTATTTAGACACACTGCAGAAGAGCACGCTTACTTGAAGGTTAAATTGTGCATACACACATCGGTCTGTAGCCAAGTGCGTGTCAGTCAAAACACCTCTTAGGGCCTTCAATATGCTCTCAACTTTGCTGTATGTGCAAAATGTTGAAGGATCGACATGGGATATGAAAGTATAACATGCAATAATAGCACCATTTTACAGAGCAATGAGAGAGTTAAGCAGTGGCACATAATCGAACAGAAAATGTGTATGGTTCACTGCTGTTTAAGCGTTAGCAATGCACCACATATCAACACTTTACAGTGCAACATTTTAACTTCAAAATTAAAATGCATAAAGACACATGACCTCTGAAATATAAGCTCAAGCTAATTAGCAACCAAACACTCATGATTATCTCTCGTAAATAATAAACCTCTTTATTTCAAGATCTCAATTCGACTTTTGCGGTTTATTTTTGGATAATAAAAAAATACATAAACGAATATGTTAAATATTAAACGCGAATTAAACTCTAGTCATTATGCCATTAACTGTAAAGGGGTTCTGATTAATTTCAGGCTATGCTAATTCAATCATGGATATCCTCACCTCAAACAATCTCAGCCAAAATATCTTCAAATTGCCAGCACAGAACACACACTGCCCGGTAGTCTGTTAACACGATTTCACAAGCTGATTAAATAGCTACAGAATTAAAGCAGCTAATCTCACGCTGGTCCTAAGTGTATTATTTCACAAACAACTCCAATAACAACGACAATGTTGGCTGTTATTATCATTATTATAAGCCTCATTACAGCCACACTTTACATTTATGTTGGCCTATAATAAATATTTTTTTAATGATATCTGCAACTGAAATTATTTCAACTAAATTTATTTATACTAATATTATTTTTACTACTACCTGGGATGTGCAGGGGCCTGCTGGAGTGAATGTTCCCGGGACTGATGGGGCTCCCGGCGGAAGCGCGCTCCAGTAGCAGCCCGTGGTCCGCCCGGCAGAGCAGCTCCTCGTCCCGCAAAGAGAACTCATCTCCCGGGAGCAAATGTCTGCTGCACACCGAGCACCTAAAACACTCCATGTGGTAGACGTTATCCCGAGCCCTCATCACCAGGTCACTGCTGCAGAAACCGATGTTACATTTGGCGCATTTGATCCCGAATAATCTGCAATTTCCAGAAGACGCATTTGGTTATTTTACTGTTCGCAAAACGGATGGTTTTATAAGGCCAAGAGGTAGGCCTACTGATCGTACTCTAGTTTTTAAAAGCATGCATTACAAACATTGAAAACACACACATTTATCCCTTGAAAATCTAAATTCTAAACACACATTAAAAGTGAAGGTAATAAAGCGTTTTAATAAAGCGATAATAAAGTTTTAATGCATTTATTATTATTATTTTGTTTACAAAATATCCTAAATAGATACTTTTAGTGTATTAAAAATTATGTTTAATATATTTAAGACAGGACACAAAGCCATAACTTATAAAATACAGTGTATTTATGTTTTTAAAAAACAAACAGGCTACCATCATCCATGCAACTTTAAATTCCACACAAAGGATCTTTATAGTGCAAAGGGGGTGTTTAGAGTTTCTAGAGTCATTCGCTGAAATGTATTTTAGAAAACCCCGAAAATTATTCTTCTGTGGCAACCCAACACAATACTTTTTGAAACATTTATTTTTCAGTGTTTGTTTCAATGTATGTTCAAATGTGTTTCAATGCATCATCTAGAATATCCTTTACGCACACATAAGCTTTGTAGAAACTGTTGCCAATGGAATTACATTTCTTTACAAAGCAAACTTTAAAATAAAACTGAACAAACACCAGTAACAAGCATGGCAAGCCCAAACCAAACACGACTGCAATACATTAGCCAAACACTCGAGCCATGAAATATGGACGTTCAGTTTAAATTTTGCTGAAAACAAAAGATAATTCCACTAAATATAGTTATTTTTATGTTTACTATTATAACATATAGCATAATCTACTTTATTAATATAAATAAAATAGTGTCTAATTGTTCTAAACGGTGCTTTTATCTCCATTTTACGTAAAAAAACAACAACAACATATTTCTAAATCTGTCCGGGTCAAGAATGTGTGAAAAACTGGGCCTCAACGAAATTCCGAAACTGTGAAATCACAAATATAGTTGCTCGTACCGTACGTAATCTCTCTTGCAATAAGTCTTGCCGTCTCGGACGAAGCAAGTGCACGTCTCATCCAGGTACTGACTGCATTCTGCGCACTTCAGACAGGCTGCGTGCCACTCCAGGTCCGGGGACACCCGCAGTATGTACTGATCATGGATCTGACTTCCACAGCCGACACACATGGCGATTCCAGACTTCTCTGAGTATGGAAAGCAGGGATTAGAGTCTACCGACTGCACCCTTATGCATTTAATCCCCCAAAACACCACCGACGTGTAAATACATACACTAATAGCTCGTGTTTCATGCATCCTATATTTAACATGCATGTGGAGCTTCTTTTGTGTTTTACTTAATTATAATTAACTGCAGCCAAATAGTTTTGTTGTTTTTGAGTATGTAGCAATGTTATTAATGCAACTGTTTCGCTAGCAGCTCTAATTTTGCACATAACCTTATGCAATGACGAAAACTTCTGTATAACACGAATGTTCACTTACTTTTTGAATGATCCCCCATATCACCCAAGAAAGAAGGATGCGGTAGAATATCCACCATACAGGAGGGTTAAGGCAGAAGGCTACAGATGAGGAAATGGAATGGGAAACTGCCTCGTCCCGAGCTGACTAATAACTTCTGGCCGAAGAGCCTGTGGGAAGAGCAACACACAGACACTGACTCTGACGTCACCGGGGCCTGACGTCACATGCAAACCTGGACCCCGAATATCAGCAGAGCCCGGCGCGGAGATCCGACCGCGGGAGCGCTTTGAATATTGGAGACCGAAGAGCTGGAGATTAAACTTGCACATTTGTTTCTCCTGCAGGCGTAACTGTAAGACTTCACGAGGTATGACAGGTAATAAACAAACACAAAAAGTAACTTGGAATATATGGGAATCGCCTTAACCGATTTATAAAAAGAGGCTGAGAGGCTGGAACAACCCATTTAGACGCTTTGTTTTGATTGTTTTGCGGGAATAACAAGGCAATTTTCTTTTTTTATTTAAATAAGTTTAAAAATGTATAAGTTTTAATGTGTAATGTTAATGTATTATAGGCTAAATAAAACATTATATATAATGTTTATATATATATATATATATATATATATATATATATATATATATATATATATATATATATATATATATATATATATATATATATATATATATATATATATATATATATATATATATTTATCTCAACCCCATATATTTTAAAATAGTGTCCAAGAATAACAATCAAACTCAAGCTACATATAGATGTGCATTATGCATACGTTTCTGTAGGGTAAGTCCATATGAAGTCTCTGTGTTCTAGTGAGCCCCCTACTGGACATCAAAACATTATCACACATATGTGGTGTCATACTGTGTAATCTATATCAGGGGTTTTCAGTTGATTACAAAGCCTCGTCAGATATGACCATGTCAAGAATCTCCATCCTAAAATTTAAAAAAGGCTGAAACGTTGTAAGCATACTTTATTGTGTAAAGATAATTTATATTTTTTGGAAAAGAGTATAAGAGCATATTATTAGGAAAACATTTACTTTATTCTACATTACATTATCATATTTTCAAATTAATAGAATTGTTTAATTATGATTAATATTATTTTCTTTGTATCCTTTTTTGTGTAATGGGAATTTTATTTTTATTGAAATCATTTAATTTTTCAATTCATTTGCATTTATTTGGATCTCATTAAATCATATATAGATTTTTGTTAATCATTTTTTTGTTAGCATGCATGTTTATGTTAATAAAATGTCTGATTGTTTTAATCTTATTTCAATTTGTTAATCATTTATTATTATAATTAATACAATTATTTATAATAAAACAAAAATATATACTTTGTATAATTATTTATCGATTTATTTTTACACTTTTTTTCTCCAAATACTTCTAACGGTCTCTATAGCATGCCTCTTAGTTCACATTTTTAAATACTATTTGTATAGATCCCCCCCCTCCCCTCCTTAATATTCAATAAATTGCATTTAGGAAAATGTTTTGCAAGAATGCGAATTCAAGAAATTGTTGCATAGAATGAAACGCGTAAAATTCGTTTAGCTTCCATGAAGAACCTAAATTTATTGAACCTTTCAATTCCACAAAAGGGGTTTTAAATCATCATTATATTCAGTTTAAAAACAACAAACAAACAAAGTGTTATTTTATTACCAAACGTTTTTTCCAACCAAAGAAGTTGTTTATAGGCCGAATTTTAAATCGTATTAATCTTTTGTTGTTGTTGTTTCTCTCTCTGCACGTTTTGCATTGTAGGCGTTGCGTTTTGCAAATCATAACTGGTCTACATGAATCTTTAATCCCTTCTGCTTCCAATGAATGAAAATGTCAGAAGTGACTCACAACACAAATTTGCCTACAACTGTTATTTTCTGCTTGAACGAAGAGCGCCTTGCACACCGCAGAAAGGGGAATGTGCTGCAAATAATTCGTGTTTCACAATAAACTTAAACTTGGTTTAATCTGTCCATTTTGTCATGTTTGTAATGAAATAGTCATTCATTAATTTTACGTCGGCTTTTGTCGCTCATTTATAAGGGATCGACACAGCGGAATGAACCGACTGTAATTAAATAGAGCTTATTCTACATGCTAGCCAACCATAATTAATAATCTCCTTTATTTGACTGAAAATGATTCGGACAATCATGCTAACAGTGTGTTGTGAATCCTCTCTCAGGATGACCGCCTGTCGAACCTCACCTTTGACTTTGACCCTTAACCCTGCAAAGAAATACATTTAATTTAAGATGAAACCGTGTTGTCTCTGTGAAGGAGGTCAAAAAGAGACATCTAGGAGAGTAGACTGGACATAGCATAAAACAATTTGTTTTGATGATTTATTAGCTAATTAAACTGAAAACAAACGGATATATTACATTCATTAATAATGTCAATTTCCTACACGTGTCTTAGACGTCCAAAAAAGTTACCTAGGCTACTCTCGACGTTCAGATGTTGAGCTACATATTGACGTCCAAATGGGGTCTGGGTTAGACATCAAAATTGCGGACCTACTTTGCACGTCGTATAGGCGTGCATAATTGGTCTTGGACCGACAGACGCAATATAGACATAATCTGCACGTCCGTCAGACGTCTAATGTTTAGTGGAGAAGGAAATACGTCATAGTTTTAAACACGTTAAGTCATATGTTATCTTTGTGTTATATATAATTGACATTTTTTGAGAAAACGTTAAATTATAATTTTACCAAAAAACGTCATAAATAGGCTAAATAATCACTTTTTCCATTTTATAAACAAAATTGTTTTAATTACCCGATTTTACTTGAACATACACGAAGGGTCAAATCTAAATATAAAAAAAACCTAACTATGAAGATTAGATAGCTAAAATTGGGAAATAAAACCCCAAAATAACCTTAATTCAGATGAATTCATATTTCAAGAATGCCGCAAACAGCAATTTTCTGTGGAAAACACAGAAATTGCTGCTATCTTAAAGGATTTTACCACTGTCTTTAATATAAAATCACAAATAAAGCCATAAAAATGTAACCATGAGTTACTATGGATCAGTGAACTATCATTTACAATCACCGTGTGTAAGCAGTCTCCAGATTGCTCCAGACTGCTAGATTGTGTGTGTCTGAAACGTGTGTGGGTCTGCGGGTCTGCAGCTGTCTTTTCAGCAAAAACTAAACTCCGCCCCTAATTAAATATTCACGCAGTCTCCGCCCACTCATCTATTATAAAGTAATATTTATTTAAATCTCTACTATCATTTTATTTTATTATATTTGTTTCGCACATATATTCTCATAAGAAAATATTAAAAATTATAAGAGAGGCGTGTTTCTTATGATCTCTCGAGTTCTCGCGAGAGCTCAGCTCAACCTCTATGATCCCCTCTTACTAAAGCAGGGAGAGTGTGGCAGCTGACAGTGGACTGCTGTAATCATGCTCAAAGCAATAAACAAGACAAATCTCAGGCAACTGGTAAGACAGATCCGCCGTAATGACATAAACAAATACACACTTTAATTTAAGGATGTTGTTCTTTCTCTCTGCCGTTTTTAGTCAGGAACACACTTAATTGATTAGCTTAGCACGCAGGCTAACTTAGTCAAACTGAAGCCGCTCGACATGTCACTAAACTCCAATTGCTTTACATTTAAGCTCATTTTAACATATTATCTTTGATATTTACTCGTTAAAGTGCAATGTCATGTTTAGCTAAGCCATTTTCAATCGTTATACAATATGCTAGCTAAGCTAAGCTTCACATATTCTCACGGTTTTGCTTCTTTTCATTGCGTTTGACATAAATATCCACCGTAACTATGTTTATGACACTTTTAGCCATCGTTTACATTAACATAAGCGAGTTTATGAGTTGATAAAGCCAGTACGAGTGATTAATAAACAAAGCTAGCTAGCTGTTCGTCAAGGTTATGCAATATGTAAACAGTAGTAACTCATTGACCTACAGTACTATTAAATGTGACCTACAATATGTCTGATTAAGTATAAGCTAACTATTATATATCATATTCCTAATGACCTTTAAGAACAATGTGGCTTCATAGTAATCTCAGCAGTTATTTGGGTGAAAGTTCATGCCAGTTGTCTGTATCTCACAGTGTAAGATTAACTATTTTTGATTTCTTTTTCTCCCCAGTCTGGCCTGATTCAGAGATTTCAGAGCACTCTGGTTGTTGCCGAACACAATAATGAGACATTGACACCGATCACATTGAACGCCATCACCGCTGCCACAAAACTGGGCAGTGATGTGTCCTGTTTGGTTGCTGGAACAAACTGTGCAAAGGTATTATCTTGTCTTTTCCATTGATTTATGTGAAGCAATTTTTGGGTGTCTGATTATGTGTTTTTCTTCTCTTTTTTTGGGAAAAAGGCTATATTTTTACTGCCTGCTTTACCAAATGGTTGACCATATTCTGACTGTTTTAAATGATGACCGTTAAAAGGTCTGTCATTGTTGGTGTACAAAAAAATCAAACAAACGTAATCCTGTTGCACTACTACACTTGAGTTTGGTTTTATTGTAAAAACAAATAAACAAGAAAACATGTTAAATGAGAGTCTGAAATATTTTATGGCATACTTCAAAAAATAAAGATGATTTAGTAATAAAAAATGTTTCATTTTGATTATGTTTTTAAATAAATTGGTCTTACACTTCATATTTTCAGATTTTTCATATTATATGTATTGATTCCGGTGTCATGAGAAATCGGGTCCCCCCTGACAATTGGGTCCTGGGTGATCCTATTGGTTCACTGGAGTTGTACTTTCATGCTTTTATGTTAGATAAACTTATATATTGTTACATACAAATACATAAAAACATCAAAAAGGCATCATTAAATGTTTAGAACCGTTTCTATTATTTTAACTATGCATGTCTTTAACTTGTACTTACCCAAAATAATGTTATTAATATGATAAGTGTTGTTAAAAAAATGTTACTTATGATAAGTGTTGTTAAAATAATGTTACTTATAATATGATAAGTCTTGTTAAAATAATGTTGCTAATATGATAAGTGTTAAGACTGAGAATAGACTATAAAAAGCACTTTTGATCAGGCATTAAATGCAGACGACCTAAGCGGGGTCCTAAGCGGACTCGATTGTCAGGGGGGACCCGATTTCTCATGACACCGGCACTTAAACCGACATATCAACCATTTGTTAGAGGTTGATATTTTAGAAATTATTGGATGTGTTGAAAAGAAATTCATTAAGTGTGTTAACTAGCAACATTAGGAGTTAAGAAATGCAATCCAAATTTTATTTCTTGGTGGGCATGACCAGGTTATACATACGAGATGCAGAATTGGACACTCAAGACTCACACATGCATATTTATTGAAAGGAGAAGAAAAACCTATTTGTGACTTGTGTAAGAAAATTTTGACGATAAAGCATATTTTAATAGAATGTGTATTTTTAAATGATATTAGAGAACATTTTTATAAGGGAAATATTATGAGTGAAATGTTTGAAAAGGTGTCTTCTGGAGCAATTTTAGAATATTTATCCTTAACCAAATTAAAAGATCCTATATGACTCTTTTTAGTGTTGTTGCTAATTGTATACTTTTTGTTGTTTGTTACAATCTATGTATGTTAGGAAAATGATTTGATTATATGATTATATTGTATATTTATCAGTATTTGTTTTTGCCATTAATATAGCCAATGATGCTGATATGGCATTAAAACCTAAATAAATAAATAAATATTTCTTGGTGGGCCAGTTAAAGGGTTAACAAATTGCAAGCAGAGTGGGATCAGTGCTCAAAAAATAAACTTTTAAAAACACAGCCAGTAGTAGGAAGACAGTGGTAGGATTTTTATTTATTTATTTTTTTTTAAACTCGACATGATGAGGTTGTTTACACAAGATAATGTATCGGACTCATGGAGATCTCCTCAAACTAGAAGTACCCCAAAATGTCAATATTGCAACATAAACCAAACTATTTAACATATATATTTAAAAATGCACTATTTTTAATGTTATCAGACCATGATTTTTATCTGGAGAGACTTTAAAGGAAATATTTTTAAATGTGAATCCTTCAAAAATGCTAGAATTATCATCAAAAGTAAACCTTAAAACACTTTTTAGATTTGTAACTTATGTATTATTCATTGCTGATGATGTCTTTTTATTTTTATTTATTTTATTTTGATAGAAAAGGTGTGAGTTAGATCTGATTTTGCCATTAAATAGCCAGAGAATCTGATATGACAATAAATTAAATTCTCTCTCTCTGTTTCTCTCTCTAATTGGACAGGTTGCAGAGCAGTTGTCCAAAGTTCAAGGGGTGAAGAAAGTTCTGGTAGCTCAGCATGAAGCCTATAAAGGATTATTGCCAGGTAAACCGACTTTATTTGAGGTTTTGTTCATAAATTAGGAAGTGTTTTGTGGTATAAATAAAGAAAGGAAAAGCTGATGTCTGTCTCTTTTGCAGAGGAGCTGACACCACTCATCTTGGCGACCCAGAAGCAGTTCAGTTTTACACACATCTGTGCCGGAGCTTCGGCTTTTGGAAAGGTAAATCTAACACCGAGATCTGACTGTTGGACTGAAAGTTTGACATGCTGTTGTTTATCAATTAATCTTCAAGCGTATGTGGGGAAAACAGCATTGCGGTTACTTTATTCTACTGACAAACATTCATCAGAGTAAACAAATTCTTTATACAAATAATTTTTTTTTACTTGTATTTATTTATTTATTTAGGTATTTATTCTTTTTTTTTTCATATTGTAAACATAATGTTGTTTGCCCTGATAATATCTAGTAGCAGGTCAAAGTTTGTGTAACCCATTTTTTTGTTGAAAGTTACCATTTGACTTATTTTTTTTTTTTAAATTCTTTTAATAAAATATATTAAAATAATGAATATTTCACATATTAATAATTATTTTATTGTACATTTTAGCATTATTATTATTATTATTATTCATTCATTCAGTCATTAATTTTTTTTTTCGGCTTAGTCCCTTTATTAATCGGGGGTCGCCACAGTGGAATGAACCACCAACTTATCCAGCATATGTTTTATGCAGCAGATGCTCTTCCAGCTGCAACCCATCACTGTGAAATATTATTATTATTATTATTATTATTATTTATTAGAACATGATTTTAGAAGCATCATATAATATTATAATTAGAACAAAGAACTTTGCTTTTTTGTCTTTTGTTTTGTTAAATTGATTAACATACTGACATACTTTTTTAAACATTTTTCTAATGGTCATCAGATTGACAAACCTTTATAAAATTTGTAAATTTGAGGTTACTATGTTAAAGTAATGTCCACATGGCAAAAATTAATTCTGCGATTTACTATAATCATTTATGCAATCAATTTTTATAGTGTATATTTTCATTAAATATTGCTGCATTATATTTGTAAAAAATATTTTGTCTTATTTTCTAAATAAATTTACTGAATTTCTTCTTTATTTGATTTTTAATTATAATGACAGTTTTTAATAATAATCATTTTATAGTGCATTGATGACTTTTTTGATTTGATGATACATTTTTATTAATTCTAAAGTATTTTGCCTTGTTTTTCTTTTTTTTTCTTTTTTTTTCTTTTACAAATTTACTGAAATAAGTTATTTAGTTTTGTAATTCTTTAAATAAACTATTTATTTTATTTTTGACTTGATCTGTTTTGTGAACAGATTTAACATTTTTTTTGTTTTGATGAGATAATTTTTTATAATGAGCTTTGCCCTAATTTAATATTAATATATATATATATATATATATATATACTTTTTCCTTTTGATATTTCTATTTAGTGTCTTTCTGTTTAATGACATATAACATTTTGAACAAAAATGAAAGGTTTTTGATTGATTGTTATTTTTTTTTGTTAATTAAAATGTCTTAATGTACAAAAATATTTAAGATATATTTCCCCCTTTAATTATATTTTATTTCTATAGTGTATTTATGACTTTAAAAAAAAAACAAATTGACACATTTTTATTATCATATAAAGCATTTTGCCCTTTTTTTTATAAACTTACTGACATTTATTTTTCTTTATTTGAAGACAGTTTTTATCAGAATGCTTTAATTATGCACAAAATATAGATGCATTTTAGATTTTATTTTTATTTGATTATGAACTTTTATCTTGTTGTACAATTTTATTTCAACATTTTGACTTAGTTTTGTAATTTATATGAAATATTTATTGTATTTTTGACTATATATTTTGTAATCCGATGAACAGAATTACCATTAATTTTTGTTTTGATGGGAATATTTTTTTATAATGAACTTTGGCCTAATTGCATTGATATTTTTATTTAATGACGTTTAACAAATTGTACAAAATTATGTTTACATCTTGTTATTGATTGATTCTTATTCATTTATTTGTTAATTAAAACTTTCTTTATGTACAAAAATATTTAAGATCTATTTTGCCCCTTTATTTAATTACATTTTATTTTGTAATTTTAATGTATTTTTTATAAATTTTATGTTATTAATAAACATTTATAAACTATATAAATTGTGAAAAAAAAAAAAAAAAAATGTATACATCAGTGATTAGTGTAGCTATGCTTTACTTAATTCGGGATTGAGTAGTTGCTCTCATTTCAGAGTTATTCGATTATTTCCCAAAGGAAAAAGCACAAATGGGGAATGGATTAGAACCTCTTATATTGCCGATCCCCTATCAGACTTCTTTCTTCTGGAATTGTGGCAGAAGTCCGTCCTCAATAAGTGCGGCTCTATTATACGCACGGTTATTTGTCATTCCACAGCCAAACTGTCAGGCAGCAGATCTAATGGTATTTAAATTGAATTGTAATACATTAAACAGTATCTTATGTAGCCTAACCCCAGACCAAAGAGATGTATTAGTCTCAATTTCCTCACTGGCTAAATGTATTTTATTTGATGGATTCTTAAGTGGTGGATTTGGTTTCATTATGTCACTATATAAAACACTTGAATTACTATGATGCAATATTTTTCACCTCTAGACATAACTTAGAGCTCTTTTTCAGACTTGACCATATTTATTCTGTCTGCAATGCAGGACGGCCAAAGTTTTTAGACATGTGCTCAAACTGGTTTTTGATCAATGCCTGCCCAAATAATGCTATACCCAAACAAATCTAACCTGTAGGTAAAGATAAACGTCTTGTAATGGCTTAAGGTGAGACGTTACAGGAAAAAATTATTTAGGTATTTATGGCTTTTCTTTTCTTTTTTTAAGTTCTTTTTTTTTAAAGTGTTTCATTTGTCGCTCTTAATAAATTTCTAGTGGTAGATTTCTATTATAATACATATTTTTAAAGGATGTTTCCTAAATTATTTTTTCCCCCCAATTAAACATACATCAAACTCTGTTTTATTTATATTTATATCCTGTAGCTTTTCACAGAGGGATTTGTTCATATGCCTGATTATATTAGACAAATAATTATTCAAGAAAAATTGTGCGTGTGGGCGGGGTTATTTATTAAGGTGTGATACAAAGAGATTCTTAAAATCCTCTTTGTAAACACATTTGAGAACGTGTAAAAAAAAAAAACAACAACAACAAAAAAAGCTAGAATTCTGACCCTAATGTTCAGATGTTTGTTCTAGAAACGTATGGAGATTACCATGTGTTTGCATATTTAAACTTAACATTTTATATTGTAATACAAAAAATGTATGCTATTCTTAATGTAACAAAGTGAAAAGTATGTTGTTGTTTTCTAATATAACTGACTCTTCTATTCAGGGGCTCTGAACCAATAATGTGCTGAAGTTACACTAGAACAGCCTTCCTCGTTTACATGTAACAGACTGAAAAAAAATCCAAGCAAAAATGAGTGAATACGGAAATATGCAGCAGATGAGAAAAAATAGATAAATAAACAAACAAACGCATAAATACATTTGAAAATAAATGCAAAAACAAGTCAATTAAAGTTAAAAAGAATAAAAAATAGATGAAAAAATAAATGCAGAAAATAATTAAAGAAAAAATAATAAATGTATTTAGGATAAAATTGCATTAAAATACAATATGTTTTTATATTTCTGTTACATTTATACTATTTATTTTTATTTTTTTATATATATTTTTAAAGTCATTTTATGTTATTTTTCTATCATTACATTTATTAATCAATTTATTTACACATTTTAATATATGTTTATATATAATTCTGCACCTGTATATTAAAATTTTTAATAGAAAGCCTTAATAGTTTTCAAAGTTGCTTATCTAGTGATTTAACACAATGCTCAGCATAATTGAGTACACTCCATTTTGAAAATGAATATTTGTATCCATTTCTCAGTGAATATAGGCAATGTATTTTGGTGCAGATTTATTAAACAGATATATTTATTAAAATAATATTTTAGTCACCAAACATATTTAGAAATTGAAAGATAATACTTTAAATTCAAGCTAAATATTGCAAAAAAAATTACAACCTACAAAATTTCAACTAAATTGTTAATTTTTTGCTTCTCTTGATTTTTCGTTTTATTTTTAATTTTTTTTTTATTTGTTTTTAATATTTTTCTATAACAGCATAAATTTGGCTGTACTAGTTTTTGGACCATTATCGTAATTTATTTTGTTAGATAAGCTCCATTTGATTTGCAAGATTTGGCTTCAGTACTGACTAATTTAATGTATATGCACAAATATACTATTGTATAGCTTTCTATTAAAAATACGAATGTTAAAGAGGCATTTGTGAGGGGTGTACTCATATGCTGACCACTGTATTACACCAGAATGAGAGTATAGTTTTCTAGCCATATCGGCCTAGATAATAGCAACTTTTCATTTTTTTTGTCGGTTTTAGTACACAATTTAACTACAGAGGAGTCAAGCTTTTAAGATCAAAACTCTTTGGTCATTTGAGTGAGATGCTAATGGTCTAATCTGATTCAATGATTTATGCTAAGCTAAGCTAAAAGTGCTCCTGCCAAAAGCGGAGATTGTCTGAATGGATTCAAAAATGGTTAAACTCATCTGTTTAACTCTAGGGGAGCTGTAAAATTTGCCTATTTTCAAAAAAAAAAAAAAAAATTGGAGTGTTCCTTTTAAAATGTGTCTAAGAACTTCAAATGCATCCTTTTTTCTCTAATATTGTTGTGTGTTTCTGTTTTTCTAGAATCTTCTTCCTCGAGTGGCCGCCAAGCTAGATGTGGCTCCCATTTCAGACATCATTGAGATCAAATCTCCAGACACTTTTGTGAGGACCATTTATGCCGGTAAATACAGAAACAAATGCACCAAGCAGCTTCTTTTCTCCATGTTTTGTTTAGTCCTCATATATAACCTTCATCTCATATGCTGCGTATTTTTCTCTTTGTTTAGCGTGATCTTGTGATTTAGGAGTCTGGCTCTGCGCTCAGAGACACACAATGACTCAAACTGACTTGAAATAAACCGTATATTTAATGTTTTTTACTTCTAACGGGGACCCCAGAGGCTTTTTGTCCCACTTTGCATGTATTATTTTTCTGTTCACCGTTTCTCATCCATAAAATACACTGTCATAAATACTTCCTAATTACTCTGGCCAATTTGTTTTTGGCAAGCTCAGAAAGTGATTGTAAAAATTTGTATTTATGAGACAAAAAAAAAATAATTTTTTTTTTTTTAAATTGGATATAAACGTTTTTCATGCAAAATAGCACTTTAAAAGTGATGTTTTACCACTTAGGGTGATCAGTTATGTTGGAGGTTTACAGTCGAGGGATCCTGAATGTTGTCAGTATGATTTATGATACATTTTTTTTATTACTTATTCTTATAAGTATATGAAATGCTATTTATTATGTAATGTAGAAATGCGTGTTAATGTCTTCAATACAGTTCATCAGATGAAAAATATCTAGCTCAAGTCTGCCAGTTTATATGAAATTGATATATTATATTATATTATGTCATATTATATTATTTCATATTATATTATTTCATTTTCCTTCAGCTTAGTCCCTTTATTCATCAGGGGTCACTACAGGGGAATGAACCACCAACTTATTCAGCATATGTTTTACGCAGATGCCCTTCCAGCTGCAACTCAGTACTGGGAAACAACCATACACTCTCATTCACACACATACACTATGGACAATTTAGCTTACGTAATTCACCTATAGTGCATGTGTTTGGAAACCGGAGCACCAGGAGGATTCCCACGCCAACACGGGGAGAACATGCAAACTCCTCACAGAAATGCCAACTGGCCCAGCCGGGAATCGAACCAGTGACCTTCTGTGAGGCGGCAGTGCTAACCACTGAGCCATCGTGTAGCCTTATTCATTCATTCATTTTCTTTTCGGCTTAATCCCTTTATTAATCAGGGGTCGCCACAGCGGAATGAACCGCCAACTTATCGAGCAAATGTTTTATGCAGCGAATACCCTTCAAGCCGCAACCTATCTCTAGGACGTGTAATATTATATTATATTATATTATATTATATTATATTATATTATATTATATTATATTATATTATATTATATTATATTATATTATAACATTTGATGATTAAATGATTTTCTTTATGCCAAGTAGTAATTTGTCAGTTAATACAGATTATTATAAACTAAATATACACCATTTTTTTATGCTGAGAGTCCAACTTTTTTATTCATCCATTTTTATTTATTAAGTATTACAATAGTTTTTGTAGTGATTTATGAATAATAAATGTATTTTTAATAATAAATAAAGTTTGATTAGTTTTTTTATTATTTTATAATTTGTGTAAAAAACATTTTGTATGGAATTAGATTTTGTCATGCTGCAAGTTTGTTTGAAATTGGTCTTAAATATTTGTTTATCACACTGCTACATTGTTTTATTGTTTGCTTTAAAATTATTAATTATTTTTGATTTGGTCAATAATTGAAAGTTCAGGCTTTTTAAAATTAAAGCGATAATAAAAGTACCAAAAAAACGTACGTTTTGTGTTGTGGGTTGTGTATTGTTTCCATTGTTGTTGACCCAGTTTGCCTTATTATTTTTAATTAACAAGGTTTTGTCTCTAAGGCCCCGTTTACACTAATACGTTTACGTTTTAAAATGCATAAGTTTTGCTACGGTTACGCCATCTGTCCACACTACACCGGAGTTTTCGAGCACCAAAAACCAAGCTTTTTTAAAACACTGAAGAGGCCGTTTTCATTTTAAAATGCTGCTGCTCCGTCAAAACGGAGGCGTGGCTGCCGACATTCGCATGCCTGATTGGGCTTTTTCCTCAATATTAAGTAGCCTAAACAAAGTTCAGTCTTGCATCTTTTCCTTGTAAGTTCAGACTTCGCAAGTTTAATATGGAAAACAAACTCCTGAGGACACGTCGGGTAAATCTTCAAAGGAAACAGTGTACTTTATAACCTCATTCCCATCACTTTGCCTACGTTGTGTCACTATCTTAACAATACTAGGAAAACATTATATAAGGAACTGCCTACTTTAATTTTGATATTAACAATTTCACAGACACCAAAAATGTTGAGGTGTCGTGTAGCTGCATATTTAAATGACCTTCATCTTCACTGTATGCATATTTATAACAAAATGGAGCCTATAACATTACTGCCTCCTTTCATTTTCAGTGAAAAATATGAAACATACCTTCTCTTTTGCTGAATATCAGTTTAAATGATCAATAATGGTCATTATAAAAATATAGCATACAATAAGTTTATACAATATAGGAAATAAAGACAAACAATCAGTCAAATGTGCAGAATTGTTGTACATAATTACATAAATTAATATATTAACTTATCTTTAGGCTCAGCCAAAACACCTGAGAACAAGTAATAAATTCAAAAGACCAAAGTCGGGGAATATGTCATTAGATATAGACAACAAGATTAATTAAATATCACGTTTAACAAATATAGTGAGTAGATCCAGCAGGAGATTCTTGATGAACCGTCCGACATGCACAGCTCTCATCTAGGGTTCTGTGCTTAAAGCACCTGCTGACTGCCTGGAGCTCAGACGTGCACATACGCTACAGTGCATGCTAGAGTGCGAGTGTGGTCACGTGATGTGCGTTTTCAGCAGTGTAGTGTGGACGGAGACCTGTTCAGACGTGGATTGCTTTCATTCTAAAACGCCGTTTTAAAACTAAAATGTATTAATGTAAATGGGCCTTACTAAAAGTTCAGACTTTTTAAAATTAAAATGATTAAAATAAGTACAAAAAGAAATCACAAGCAGTTGCAGAAATAAACAACAACAAAAAAGCATCCCCTTTTGTCTTCTGCCACAGGAAATGCTCTGAGCACAGTGAAGTGCAATGAAAGTGTAAAGGTGTTCACTGTTAGAGGAACTTCATTCGAGCCGGCGGCTGCAGACGGAGGCAGCGGCACTTCAGAGGAAGGTACTCGCTGTTTGATGAAGTTAAACACACTCATGTCTTGCTTTAAGGCCAAACTGAACCACACACAAAGGTTTACAGTATTTAGTCCTGTATTTAATCCTCCTCTCTGCTGCAAGCTTTTGATGGGCCAGTTTGTTTAAAGGTTGACTTTAAAGGCATCATAAAGGGGTATTTTGGAAGAGCTCTGCCTGTTTATTTGGCGTCTCCTCACGAGATGTTGCTGTTTTTTGCAGTCTCTCCGTCTGCGCCTGTAGGAGTTTCGGAGTGGCTGGAGCAAACGCTGAGCAAGAGTGACCGGCCAGAACTCACCAGCGCTAAAGTCGTGGTGTCTGGAGGTGAGAATCACACTTGTCCTGATATACACATACAGTTGAAGACGATTATTCGCTCTGTTGTGTTTTTTGTTTTCAAATATTTCCCAAATGATGTTTAACAAAGCAAGGAATTTTTCACAGTATGTCTGATGATATTTTTTCTTCTGGAGAAAGTCTTCCTTGTTTTATTTCGGCTAGAATTTAAAAGCAGTTTTTTTACCATTTTAAGGTCAATATTATTAGCCCCCTTGAACAATATATTTTTTATATCTTCAGCATTATTGCTACTTTTAAAGGGCCAGTTATAACTGTAGGACTGTATAAATGTTATGTTAAGGATAAAGTACATACAGGCAATTGTTTTTGCAGAATAAATCCCAACAGGGTTATTAACAGGCAGCCTGACATGAAGCGGAGCACTGTTGTTTAAATCTGAAGGGTTTATTCTGCAAAAACAAGCGTCCTGGATGTACTTTATCTTGCTTAACACGGCTACTTGCCACAAAATGTAAATTAGACCCAAAACTGTGAGTCATAATAGTTTAAATGCACTAAACATGTTATGTTCACTGAGATATAATAAAACATTATACAGATGAAGTCAAAACAATTCGCCCTCCTGTGAAGTTTATTTATTCATTTATTTTTCAAATATTTCTCAAGTGATATTTAACGGAGCAAAGAAATTTTCACAGTATTTCCAATAGCATAAAAGCAGTTTTTAATCTCTTTAAAACCATTTTAAGGTCTATTTTATTATCCACCTTAAGCATTTTTTTTTCAGATTGTCTACAGAACAAACCATCCTTATACAACGAACTTCCTAATTACCCTAACTTGCCTAAGTAACCAAGTTAAGCCTTTAAATGTCACCTTAAGCTGAATAGTAGTGTCTTGAAAAATATCTAGTAAAATATAATGTATCGTCATCAAGGCAAAGATAAAAGTAAACAGTTATTAAAAATGAGTTATTAAAACTATTATGTTTAAAAATGTGTTAAATAATTTTTTACATTAAACAGAAATTAGGGAAAACATAGAGGGGGGCTCATAATTCAGGAGGGCTAAAAATTCTGACTTCAACTGTAAATGCACGTTATAATAACGTCTATGCATTTCAGCCATGATAAAATAACATGACATAACAGTATATGATGCAAAATGCCTGTGTGTTTATCTAGATAAGTTCTGAGATTCTGGAAAAAGCTCATTTCCTCTGAGCGCCACTTCAGCATTATTGATGCTTTTAAAGGGCCAGTTATAACTGTAGGGCTGTAATACATGTTACCTTGTGGATAAAGTATATCCAGGCATTTGTTTTTGCAGATTAAATCTCAACAGGAATATTGGCAGGCAGAGCCGTTGTTTAAATCTGAAGGGTTTATTCTGTGAAAACAACCATCCTAGGGTGAAACTGTGGCTAAGTGGTTAGCACTGTCGCCTCACAGCAAGAGGGTCACTGGTTGGAGCCCCGGCTGGGTCAGTTGGCATTTCTGTGTGGAGTGTATGAGTGTTTCCCACTACTGGGTTACAGCTGGAAGGGCATCCGCTGTGTAAAACATATGCTGGTTCGTTCTGCTGTGGCAACCACTGATGAATAAAGGGACTAAGCTGAAGGAAAATGAATGAACAACCATTCTTGATGTACTGTATCTCGCTTATTACATGGCTACTTGCCACAAAAGGTAAAACTTAGACACAAAACATTGTTCTCAGCCATAATAGTTCATTAATTTTTTTTCTGCACTAAATATGTTGTCTATGTTCACACAGATGTAATAACAAAACAATATATAATATTTAGAATAACACTTGTTTATTTTTATTTAATAATTTCAATAGTTTTTATAATGATTTACGAATAATACTTAATTTTTTTAATTACGTTTGATTAGCTGTTCATGTAAAATTTTGTGCACATAATGTAGTTGTGTTAATAACAGAGCTTGCAGAGATTTTCAAAATCCTCTTTGTAAAATATGACTTTGTCAAAACAAAGAAACAATAATTTTGAACCTGAATTAATTCTTTGTGTGTAAAAAATGTATGCATATTAGCTCATATTTCATTTGCATATTTTAATCAAATTATAGAACACATGTAATAGAATTTGTTTTTGCAGTTCATAATGCAATTAATCAGATATTTTAATGCATTAATAAAAATGTGTAGTTCAGTCCTAAATATGAGGTGTTGCATTTCAGTCATAATGTAATTACAAAACGTGACCTAATGATGCGAAGCACCTGTTTGTGGTTTATATCACTGCAGAGATTTTCAAACTCCCCCTCTGCAAAAACATTTGTCTGTAATTAGCCAAAAAAAGAAACAAGACTTCAAACCTGAATTCATCCATTACTTCAATTTTTATTGTAGAAATGTATGCAAAGTACTGCGGTAATGTGTCATTTGCATATTTTAACATAGAACATGTAAAAATGCAGTTCTTTATGCAGAAATGTTGATTTTAAAAAACAATCCATAACATAACCAATGTTATGTTATGGATAACGCAGAAGCATAACATAATTATTTTGATTTTATATTTGAATAAACATGTTTGCTTTTTAATGATATAATATTGCATTGTAAATATCCTATAAAGCCAGTAAGGTCTAACTCTCATACTTTGTTTATTGATGGTGTTTTTTTTATTAAGCTGTAAAGTAAATCTGCTTTCCTCAGGGACTGCATCATCTTTGTGTTTACCTTCATTGTTTGAACACTAGCTCATGATGTTGGGTATTCCCTTGAAATTTCCAGGCTGTTGTTGTTGTTGTTGTTTTTTTTCGTCCTCAGGAAAATCAATAGTAAACTGAGACGTTATTGATCTTGCTGGAGTCATAACCTTAACAGTAATTTAATATTTTATGCCCATCTGCCGTCTTTCTGTCATAACAGGGAGAGGCTTGAAGAGCGGCGACAACTTCAAACTTCTGTACGACCTCGCAGACAAGCTGAATGCAGCCGGTACACTGCTTAATTTATTCATTTTAACCTTGATTCTATTTTTGGTGTAAGTTTATAATCAGGTTGTTGTAAATAAATGTGAATGTAAACATGAAATCTGCTGTGTTTTCTTGTAGTGGGCGCCTCTAGAGCTGCGGTTGATGCTGGGTATGTGCCCAATGACATGCAGGTCGGACAGACTGGAAAGATAGTGGCTCCTGTAAGTAACACCTTTAGGTTGTCTATTGTCTTATTGTGTTCTACAGTCTTTCAATCACAGAAATTTAAATCTCAAAATTCAACAATACAATACAAATGTAATAATTTTTAAATAATTATGGTACTACCTTAAGTGACTTACAAATGAGGATAAAAGAAGCACTTCCAATCACCAAATTTTAACAATTTTCCATACATTTCCCAAGTGATTTTTAACAGGACAACAAAATATTCACAGCATTTGTTAGAAATTCTTATTTCTTTTAGTTTGGCTGGACTAAAACCAGGTTTAGGTTTAAAAAAAAAACAAAAAAAGTTTAAGGTCAATATTATAAGGCCACTTTAAAAATGTTCTCATTGTCTACAGAACAAACCCCTGTTGTCCACTAACATACCTAATAAACCTAAAATAATTTTCCTATTTACCTGATCAACCTGGTCAAGCATTTAAATATCACTTTAAGCTGAATGCAGTATCTTCCAAATAACTAGTAAACTATTATATACTGTCATCATGGCAAAGACAAAAAATATATTTATATGTAAATGTATAGATACAATTATTTATTTATGTATTTATATATACACACATTTACATACACAGACATGCATAACTAAATATATATCCCAGGGCTTTACTGAAATTGTGTCTTTAAATAAAAGCAATTTGATTTTTAATAAAGAGGGAGTCATTCATTCATTCATTTTCTTGTCGGCTTTGTCCCTTGCGGGGTCGCCACAGCGGAATGAACCGCCAACTTATCCAGCACGATTTTACGCAGCGGATGCCCTTCCAGCCGCAACCCATCTCTGGGAACATCCACACACTCATACACTACGGACAATTTAGCCTACCCAATTCACCTGTACTGCATGTCTTTGGACTGTGGGGGAAACCGGAGCACCCGGAGGAAACCCACGCGAACGCAGGGAGAACATGCAAACTCCACACAGAAACGCCAACTGACCCAGCCTAGCCGAGGTTCGAACCTGTGACCCAGCGACGTTCTTGCTGTGAGGCAACAGCACTACCTACTGCGCCACTGCGTTGCCCTAAAGAGGGAGTTTACCAAAAAAATTAATTTCATTCACCATTTTCCCTAAGTAGTTCCACAAATTGATATTGTGAATATGGGTCATTTTTAGATGAAAGCCATTTTAAAATTGATCTGGACTAGTGTAGACGTAGCCTTAAGGTGCCTTTGCACTAGAGCTGAAGATCTTTGCCCAAACCCGACGGGACCCGGTGGGTTCGGGTTTAATTTCTATCATTTTAGACGGGGCCGGGCTCGGGCTTGCGCAGTAAATTAATAGTCATGTGATGTATTTCGATTAGCGCGAGAAAGTAATTAAATCGTTTGTTACAACATTAAAATCCATCCCTGCAAAGGTAAAACAAATGATGACGGAGAAGTTAAAAAGAGTGAATTTTGACTGCGGTCAGGCCAGCCGCCAGTCCAAAAAGAACGGTCATTCTAGCTGCCAAGGTATTTCTGCGGTCACTCATACACTGCGTATTACGGTAGAGCGCTAAACAGCAATGTATGTACAGCAAGCTGACAGGGAAGATGACGAGCTCACTCACTACATTGAAACTGCTGTCATGGAATATTAAATGGATGTTCTTGGCTGGTAGAAGATGAACAAACAATCCTACCCAAAACTTGCAAAATTAGCCAGATCAGAACTATGTATCTCGGCCTGTAAATGGTGTTCAGTGCTGCTAGATGCAGGACTGCACTGAAGCCATTTACAGTGGATTCAATAATGTTCCTCCACAAAAACACGTACCCTAATGTTGGTGAGTAAAGGGCTTATAAATAAATATTAATTAAACCATAAAATCGTAATGTAGACAGTGTATACAGGCTAATGTTGGCATTATTCTTTTACTATTCATCTTCTCCGTTGCCTTAAAGCTGGATTGTGAAAAGAAGCGGTGAAACAAATCCCACAGAGCCTTTATCTTAATTTCATTATTGCCAAATACCCTTCATAATGTATAATTTATTTTAATTTAATTTGTTAGGAAAGACTTATTTTTATTGGTGTGTTGGCCAATTTAAAGATGTACCTCTCCTATTTAGAGTGCTGAGATGTTACGATGTTACAGAGGATTTATTATATTTCTTTGTTCCAACTTCCAAGTGACCTATAGGCTATGTTAGTTATGAATAAATTATGTTAAAACATATAAACGACTCATTCTTGAAAAAAGGCAAAAGAGCTGTGTGCATGTGCACATTTGAATAATGTCGGGTTATAAACTGGTTCGGGCTTTATAAAGCTGTCAATCAAAATGTACCTGTCGGGCTCGGGCTGAATTCTGTCGGGCTCGGGTCCTATCGGGCCTAATTTTTATGGCCCGATTACAGCTCTACTTTGCACTGCACACGAAATTCATACCCGACTTTCAGAATATGCCCCCTTGTGGCAGTCGCACAGAATTTTCAGTTTTGTCGTGGCCCATGGGAGAGAAGCTGATTCTCGCAGTGTCTGAAATAAATGAATGCAAAGGCAAGAGCCTTTATTTACCGTACGTTCAGCATGGTTGAATAAATAAATACTAGAAATTCATAGACCGCTAAAAAAATTTGAAGGGAATGTGGAGACTGCATTAAAAATAATAATAATTTTATTACTCATTTACTAATAGAAATCAGTTTTTTTTTTATATTTTCAGATTCAAAAAGTTACAAAAAAAAAAACTAATAATAATTCTCAACTCGCTCACAATGACCTGATTGGACAACATTGGAATACGTCACATCCCGTCGGCTAGTTGCATAAGTTCGAATATTTGAACTGATCCGTAGCACAAATCGGATCCAGATTTTCCACAGAAGGAGAAGATTGGTACTCCACAGAGCTCCCAGACTACTCTCCATTGAAAATGGTGACTTTAAGGCTGATTTATACTTCTGCGTCGAGTGATCGGCATGACCCACGGCGCCTACCTTGCGTGTAGTGGTGCATTTATACTTCTGCGTCCTGTTTGTGTTGCTCTGCAATAACAATTCCGAAACGCTAACTGGCAGTGAGGTTTTTATGTTCCTTTGTGTTGAGTTTCTTCGTGTGCGTTTTGTTTTTTCTGAACGCTACAAGTAGCTCAAACTCGCTCATTCAGAGGCGGGAGACAACTTTGATCACAAGGTAAAAACAAAAGTTTTTATCTGAAGCTCCTTCACAGGACTCGACACTTGTAAACACTCACTGCATTGGGCTTGCGGCTCTCAGCACTGCCCATGCTCATCACTGCTACCAAACAGACCAATCACAGAGCTTGCGCTACACGTTGTTGAGACATGTAGTTACTTTTATTGAGAGGTGCGCGTCAGCGTTGGCGTCAGCCATGACGAGTTCTGTGCGACTGTGCGAAGGCTACACCAGACCATACTTGTCATCTTTACATAAGTGTTTTTGATTTGTGCAGATTCATACCCAACCCTTTTGAAAATGTACAGTACGAACATGTGTACAGTTGCTCCTCTACTAGCTAAAAACCCCACGGATGTTTTAGATGCATTTGATAAAGCATCTTGACTTTGAATGCAACAGCATCTAATTGTTGTTTCTGTTTGACTCCAGAAAGATGGATCTGTGATGCCCTTTAAAAAGGTTAATTTTCCATTATCCTGGTGCAGTGAGGTCTCCCCGCTGTCATTATCCACACATTAGCCCAGCTTTGAGGCGTTGTGATGTAGTTAATGGCACATTCAGGCTTCTGAATGATTTACCAGAGCCATTAGTGGAGCCGTCGGCCACACGGGTCCAGGTTCAGCTCAAATCAGGCTCATCGGCCACAAAGCCAATTCTTGCAATGTTTTGACAAGCTTGTCAAGCGCAAGCCGAGTGTTGTGCATTACTTTTCACCCTCAACAAGTCCCGCATGAGTTCAACCAGTGAAAGAACTGGAGTCGGGCTGCTTTGGGTCGATTGAGCATGTCTTTTGTGGTTAATCGTAATGTTTTAGCCCTCAAGGTGAGGTTTTTTTTTTAAGCAAAGCAGAACATTTGCGCTTCTCAGCAACACTGATGTATATTTGTTTTTGAATTGATCACATTAGGCGGCACACTGGCTCAGTGGTTAGCACTATCACCTCACTGCAAGAATGTTGCTGGTTCGAGTCCCGGCTGGTCCAGTTGGCATTTCTGTGTAGAGTTTGCATGGTCTCCCCGTGTTTGCATGGGTTTTCTCCGGGTGCTCCGGTTTCCCTCACAGTACAAAGACATGCACTATAGGTGAATTGAATAAACTAAATTGGCCGTAGTGTATGTGAGAGTGTATGGGTGTTTCCTGCTACTGGGTTGTGGCTGGAAGGGCATCCGCTGCGTAAAACTAAAAATATGCTGGAATAGTTGGCGGAACATTCCGCTGTGGCTACCCCTGATAAATAAAGGGACTAAGTTGAAGGAGAGTGAATGAATGAATGAATCAAGTTAGCCAATGATTGATTCATAAAGACATGTTTGCTTTATTTCTAAATGAATCACTATTTTGAATGAATCCCTTGAGCAACGTGTCACCTACTGGTGGTGTTTTTGTTTGCCAACATAACAGCAAAAAAGCAAATCAAGCAAGCAATCTAAGCAGTTGAAGTCAAAGTAAAAATGTATATACAGTGCTCAGCATCGTAATTGAGTACATCCCATTTTGAAAATGAATATTTTTATCCATTTCTTAGTGAATATGGGTAATATATACTGGTGTATTTGAACAAAACAGATTTATTAAACATATATATTTATTAAAATAATATTTTAGTCACAGAACATCTTTAGAAATGGAAAGATAATACATTTAAACTCATGCAAAATATTGCAAAAAATAAACTACAAAATTTCAACAAAATTGTTTATATATTTTTGTTTCTCTTGATTTATGTTATTTTTGAAAAGTTTATTTAATATTTTTTCCTAACATTTAAATTTGGGCTACTAATTTTGAACCATTATCATAAATTGTTTTGTTAGATTAGCTCCAGATTTGGCTTCAGTACTGGTTAATCTAATGTACATGCACAAATATAATATTGTAAAGCTTCCTATAGAAAATATTCATTTAAATGAGAGATTTGTGGGGGGGTTGAATGTCCTTGCTCTGTTTAACATCACTTGGGAAATAGATGGTGGTCCCATTGGCATTCATTTTAGGTAAAGAATAAAAAAAAACTGTTCTTTTATAATTTATATTTGGCGATAAAGCATTTTAATAAGCTCTCCTTTGAAATTACTATAAAAAACAATGTAAAAACTATTTTCAAATATTTATCATGCGTTTAAGGGCAAGGACATTTTCACAGTATTTCCTATATTTTTTTCTTCATGTATTACTAAATAATTAATATATGATATACACACACACACACACACACACACACACACACACACACAAACAGAATATTTCCTTTAGTTTGGCAGGAATAAAAGAAGTTTTTAAATTTAGTTTTTAAACAATTTTATTACAATATTATCAGCCCCTAAGGAAATTATTAGTCTTTTCCAATTGGCTACAGAACAAACCACTGCTGTCCAATGACTTGCCTAATTAACCTAACTTGCTTCGTCAACCTAGTTAAGCCTTTAAATTACTTGTATTAATTTACTTATATGGGTAGCTTAGTGGTTAGCACTGTTGCTTCACAGCAAGAAGTTCGCTGGTTTGAGTCCTAGCTGGACCACTTGGCATTTCTGTGTGGAGTTTGCATGATCTCCCCATCTTCCGATGGGTTTCCTTCAGGTGCTCCAGTTTCGCCCACAGTCCAAAGACATGCGGTATAGGTGAACAGAAGAAACTAAATTTGCCGTAGTGTATGAGTGTGAATGTGAGAGTGTATGGGTGATTCCCAGTACTGGGTTGCAGATGGAAGGGTATCCGCTGTGTAAAACAAATGCTGGATAAGTTGGCGGTTCATTCTGCTGTAGTGACCCCTGATGAATAAAGGGACTAAGCTGAAGGAAAATGAATGAATGAATGAATGAATGAATTTACTTGTATGTAAATTTGGTTAACAAATGCAAATGAATTCTATTTCACAACTGTATATAAGACTAGTACAGACTAGAATGCAAATAAATATAATGGATTGCTCTAATGTCCTAATAAACTCTCTTTAGACTAGAGACTGCAAATATTGCTGTAAATTAAGAAGTCAATATAAAATCTTGTCATTTTAGTCAGATTGAAACACTGACTTCCAATATTAAAAAAAAAATGTAAAATCATTTATTATATTTGATTTAAAATAGTATTTAATTTTTATTTTGCTGCTTGCTACTATTCATCATTTTCTGAAGGATATGAACCGTCTTTCACAGACATTTGTTGAAGAAAAGAAAAAAAAAGCTTATGGTAAATTTACAAGACATTCAGTCGCAGGTTTGTGACTTGTTTGTGGAAAGTGCCAACTTCTATAACGTCACCCTTTTTTTTCACCCTTTTTCTCATGAATCGAAACATTCAGCAATAAATTCCCTTAGAGCAGCAGTTGATTGGATTAAAACATGATACTTTAGGTTGATATTTTTGATTTATGCCATTTTCCCCCTGACTGTGCAGCTTTTTCATCAGCAAAAACACTTTTGAGGTAGAGAACAGGGCTGTTATATTTAAGTCAAATCATAAAAGTGATGCCTTTTTTTTAAAATAAATGTTAACATAAAATAAATACACTACATAATTCAGTTTTATTATTAGCCAATGCAATTTCATTCATTCAATATTTTTTTTGGCTTAGTCCCTTTATTCAACAAAGGTCGCCACAGCAGAATGTTTTACACAGCAGAAGCCCTTCCAGCTGCAACCCAATACTGGGAAATATCCATACACACTCTTTCACACACATACACTACGGCCAATTTAGTTTTTGTTCAATTCATCTATAGCTCATGTGTTTGGACTGTGGGGGAAACCAAAGCACCCGGAGAAAACCCACGCCAACACAGGAAGAACATGCAAACTCCACATAGAAATGCCAACTGGCCCAGCTTGGACTTGAACCAGTGACCTTCTTGCAGTGAGGCGACAGTGCTAACCACTTAACCACCGTGTTCCCCCCACACGGAGAAAGAAAGCGAGATTTTTTTTAGTCCTCATTTTTTCATTTAGATTAATTTTATGTACTAAAATAGCTCAAAAGTGTTGTCATTTAGAGCATTTAGCTTTTCAGAAAATGAATATTGCTCAGAATGAAAGGTTTTCATTTGTTGTAATTATGTAATTCAAAAATTAGGGTTATTTAACTTCTGAAGAAAATTGTATTGTGTTGTATAAAAATGAATATAAATGTTTAAATGTATATATTGAATTTTGTCAGATTTTCAGATGCTCTAAATTACTTTATTTATTTTTTTAATAAATGACATTCGTCTGCAGAACTAATTTTGGACATTTTAAGGTGTTTTTCATGTCTGTTTATAAATTACAAAAATAAAATATAAAAATAAAACTCATTTAATTGTAATGAATTGATTATAAGCTGTTAATGAAGTATCTCAATGACACTAAAATAAAAATATTGGTGCAGTTACCAGATTTTTCTCCTAAAAATAAAATAAATTACTAAATAAATAAAACCCTAAATAAATAAGTAACAATTTTATTATAAATATTTAAAAGCTGTTAATGAAGTATCTCAATGACACTAAAATAAAACTATTGGTGCAATTACTACATTTTTCTCCTAAAAAATAAATAAATCACTAAATGAATAAATTAAATCACTAAATTGCTAAATAAATAAGTCACAATTTTATTATAATTATTTAAAAGCTGTAATGAAGTATCTCAATGAAACTAAAATAAAACTATTGGTGCAGTTAGCAGATTTTTCTTCTAAAAATAAAACAAATCACTAAATTAAAAAAACCCTAAATAAATGTAAAATTTTTTATTATAAATATTCAAAAGCTGTTAATAAAGTATCTCAATGACACTAAAGTGAAACTAATGGTGCAGTTAGCAGATTTTTCTCCTAAAAAATAAATAAAGCACAAAATTAAATCAAAAAATCCCTAAATAAATAAGTCACGATTTTATTATAATTATTTAAAAGCTGTTAATAAAGTATCTTAATGACACTAAAAATAATAACACTATTGATGCATTTGCCACTTTTTCTCCTAAAAATAAAATGAATCACTAAACAAATTAATTAAACCCCAAAATAAATAAATCACAAAAATGTAATCCTGTTTTATCAAACCTCCCAAAGGCGATCAAAGATGATTTAGAAACATTTCTCCAGCACCTACAAACCTCCTCCTCCACCCTGTGGTGTATTTGTGGGTCTCCTTCACTCCGGCTTTTAGAGCTGCGTCCGGCTCCGCGTGTTCACAAATTGAAGCGGTGGCCCTCAGGAGAGCAGCGCAGCCACATTAAACTGCACTGAAATATTCATGGAGCAGTGCATTAAGCTGAGAGCCACTGATGTAGCTCTCCCACGGGACACGGGTGGAGGAACACCCCCCTCAAACCTCCACCGTTCAGCCTTCAGGAGGGGTTCGAGGCGTAGAGATCAGCAGAGCTCTTCTGTGCCCGAATACACGCTGCTTTACCTTTGATTTACACTGCTGCTCAAAACTTTAGGATTTTTTTGTTTGTTGTTGTTGTGTTTTCAAAAGAAGTCTGGGCTGCATTTATTTGATCAAAAATAAAGTTAATTTGTAAAATTATGAAATATTTTTACTATTTAAAATAGCTGCTGCCTTATTGAATATAGATACTAATTTGGCTAGCTCCGAGCTAACCCCGTCAGGCGGTAATGTTACAAATGGCTTTAGATTACGTTTTTTTGGTGGCATTCAAGGCTGATTTATACTTCAGTGTCAAGCGCCTGCATATGCTCCGGCGCTACCTTCACACGATCGCAGACCCCTCGCCGTGGCTGCCGCTGACGTGCACCTCTCAAAAAATTTAACTACATGTCGCAACGACTCATATCGCAAGCTCTGTGATTGGTTGGCTTGGCAGCACTGATGAGTGTGGGCGGTGCTGAGTGTTTACAAGTGAAGGAGCTCCAGTTGGAAACTTTTTTTTTTTTTTTGTGTGTGTGTTTACCTTATGATTAAAGTTGTTGCACGTCCGCTAGTTCCCGCCTCTGAATAAGTGAGTTTTAGCTACTTGTACATTAAGGTAGCGTTCAGAAAAAACAAAACACCAGAAACTCGACACAGAGGAACATAAAAACCTACTGCCAGCTAGCGTTTCTGAAGTGTTATTGCAGAGCAACACAAATAACACGCAGAAGTATAAATGCACGACTATGCGCAATGCAGGTGTTGTGGGTCACGTCGACCACTCGATGCAGAAGAATAAATCATCCTTTAGTCTCTTAAGTTTTTTTTTTTTAAGTGAATATCAAACGTTTAAACTAGGGCTGCACAATATATAGTTTCAGCATTGATATCGCAATGTGTGAATCTGCAATAGTCACTTCGCCGGATCTACAATGTCAAATTGGAATTTATAATTAACCAGAAAACAGTTCAGAACGTGATTTGTAGAGTCATTGCAATAATTAACACTAATGATATGAAAAACATTTTCTTAAAGGCCTTTAAAGATGTTTTTTTTTAAGGCCTGTAAGATTTCAAGAGAATTTAAGCCATTTGTGCACAAGAAATGATAAAGTTTGCCGCTTTAATGAAGTTTGTTTAATTATTTAATACAATTGAATAAGCTAAATTGGCCGTAGTGTATGAGTGTGTGTGAATGTGTATGGATGTTTCCCAGTATTGGGTTGCAGCTGGAGTTGGCGGTTCATTCCGCTGTGGTGACCCCTGATGAATATAGGGACTAAAGCTGAAGGAGAATGAATATATATCTCAGAAAAACAAAACATCACTATGTCAGTTTTTTTCAATATCGTGCAGCCGTAGTTTCTGGGTCTTTTTCGTTGATATTTAGCAGCGTGCGACTTTTCAGCTGCATGTTATAACCGGAAGTCCAATACAGATAAAAATGTAATTTCTTTATTTGACATTGAAGCTGAATTTCTAGCAGCATTACTTCAGTCTTCAGTAAAAAGTGACATTTCAAAAATCATTTTGAAATGCTGGTTTGATTTTCATAAATCATTTATTATTTTTTTTATAATTAAAAACTAAAATGCTTTATTAACAGATTATAAAAAAACCCAAAAGGGACTATGTATATTTATATATAAACATATTCTACACTCATTTATTCATTTTCCTTTTTGACTTAGTTTCTACATAACTATGACGTAGAAAAAATAATTCTGAAGGTTTTCTAAGTGGTCATTTGATGTTAAAGACTGGTATAAATTCAGTTTTGTGGTGATAATTGACCTTTTTTAGTGAATTTACGATTAAATAAATTCAGCCTTGAGCAGAATAAGCTTTTTTTTTTATTTTTTTTTTTTTAAAAACATCACACTTTTGACTGATGGTGTACAAAGTCAAGCGTCGTTGGTTTTAGTAACACCTGTGAAGCCACTAAAATCCCACTGCTGAGTTTTCTGTTAGATTTCTATATTTTATTTTAGGTTAAACTTTGCGCTCCATAATTTTTTGCCAGGGGCATCAACCAACCAGTCAGGCTTGAGCACAACCTGACGCTGAAAGCATATTAAATGAGCTTCTCCTGCCACAAATGATTCATGACCGTCTGCTTTTACACTTAAAGAGGGAATAATATCATTTGTTAGGTAAATGAGGGTTAATTTGATTTGCATTACGTCTGTTAACGATGTTAAATGTTTAGATATAAATAGTATTTAAATTGAAATCAAATACATGATTACATTATATAGATGCATAATGCATGAGATCTACAGTTTAAATCAGAATTATTAAACAATTAAAAACTTTTTTTTTTCTTCTTTTTTTAAATATTTCCCAAATGATGTTTAACAGAGCGAGGGAATTTTCACAGTATGTCTGATAATATTTTTTCTTCTGGAGAAAGTCTTATTTGTTTTATTTCTGCTTGAATAAAAAGCAGTTTTTAATTTTTTAAAAACCATTTTAAGGTCAAAATTATTAGCCCCTTTAAGCTATATATTTTTTAGATAGTCTACAGAACAAACCATCATTATACAATAACTTGCCTAATACCTTATTCTGCCTAGTTAACCTAATTAACCTAGTTAAGCCTTTAAATGTCACTTTAAGCTGTATAGAAGTGTCTTAAAAAATATCTAGTCAAATATTACTTGCTGTCATGGCAAAGAAATCAGTTATTAGAAATGAGTTATTAAACTATTATGTTTAGAAACGTGTTGAAACAAATCTTCTCTCCGTTAAACAGAAATTGTGGAAAAGATAAACAGGGGGCTAATAATTGAGGGTCTAATAATTTAATAATTCTGACTTCAATTGTGTGTATATGTATGGTATGTATGTGTGTGTGTGTATATGTGTATATATATATATATATATATATATATATATAGATAGATAGATAGATAGATAGATAGATATTTTATTTATATATATTTTTATATATACATGTATGTATGTGTGTGTGTATATGTATGTATGCATGTATGTATATGTGTGTGTATGTATGTGGTAAAAATATATTTAATACAAAAAAATTACTTTAATATTTTTGTTATTTGAATAGGTCTGTATTCTCAAAAAAAATTATTCCCCACAAAATCCACTCATTATCCAGATAAAAATAATAAAATTGGGTCAATAAAAATGACCCAAACTTCAGTTTTGTGAGCCCTTCTAATATTTTCTAAGGTGATTTTAGCGTAATGCGAATGCAAGTTTGTATTTGTGTTGTAGTTTTTATTAATGTTTTGAATTAAATTAAGTATTTTGTGATTTTTAGCTTTTTTTTTTTGAGTGTATTGTCAATAGAGGCTGAGCACAGAAAGTGTTGTAGGCACTTACTGTATTGGATAGTTTCAGAAGTCTTCAATGTCTGTTATCGACTATGCTTCCAAACTTTTGTATGCTTTCATCTGTTATTTGGTGATGTCTGGTAGATATCCGCATGGGGGAAAAACTATAGTCATTTATAATAAACATGTTTTTGAAGCACATACTGTAGTAAAGTGTAAAATCTGTACAACTCACTGTTAATGAAGGCTACCGAATACTGTACTATAGTAAACTAATTAATACTGTAACGTTAGTGTAAAGTGTGGTGCACTGTGATGGTGTATAATTATATCATGAAAACTGAAGCTATTGAATAATTTTATTACTACAGTTGTGTTGTAACACGGCAACAATATAATTACTACGACAGTTTAATTAAGTAATTATTTATAGTATGCTTCCAAACACTATAGAATTTACTATAGTATTTTTCATGCAACGTAATGGCTTATACAGTATCGACCTCCTCGATGACATGCAAATATATTTTAGTTCAGTAGAAAACTTGACTCTCTTCATGATACAAGGATCATGCCCAACATATGTGATTATTTTCTATTTATATCTCCTTTAAAATCTGGTATACATTGCAACAATACAGACTTTCCTTAATGTCTCCCATTCAGTGTTTTACTTCCTGCCCTCCATCTGAATTTTGCGCATCACCAGAACTACGTGATTGAAAACAACCTATAGCTATTATATTGGAATCCTGAGCTTATGTTGATTCGATTGCACTATATGACGCCTATAACCATAACACCTATTGTTGTATGGTTTATACATTTGTTTTAAAGTCCAAGTGAGCTGGAAGTTGCAGAGACTTTAGTTTGTGCATGTTGACGTACTTCTAACTGAAACGGAATATTGAGTAGGGGGCGGGGCTTTCTTTTTGTGCATAATTCTCATGTAGCAAACTATTGTCGTCAGAGGAGGAAAGACACTCCAAACAAGAAAATAAATGCTCAAGATTTGATTGAAGATTACCACATTTTTAGTTTTCAGTGGATTAACTTAATTGTTCTCCTAAAGAAAATCAATGTGTGCTAGCAAAAAAATAAAACTAACTTTAATGTTATTTTCTTTGCTTTTCAGGAGCTGTACATTGCGGTTGGCATCTCTGGAGCTATTCAGCATCTTGCTGGAATGAAAGATAGCAAGGTATGGTTAATAATGTGTCCCCATACACACCCGCACATCAAAGTACACCAAGAAAATATTGATTTCTGTGATGATATTCTCAATTAGATGAAACCCACTAGGGCTGTACGCTAAATCGCATGCATTTGTCTAAAAAGTCGGCTCTGAATATCCAGCACGTGTATTCAGCTGGAGCAGCCTTTACTACACACAGCCATAGTTACAGTTGCAATCAGAATTATTCAACCCCCTGAATTATTAGCCCCCCTGTTTATTTTTTTCCCCAATTTCTGTTTAACGGAGAAAAGATTTTTTTAACACATTTCTAAACATAATAGTTTTAATAACTCATCTCTAATAACTGATTTATTTTATCTTTGCCATGATGACAGTAAATAATATTTTACTAGATATTTTTCAAGACACTTCTATACAGCTTAAAGTGACATTTAAAGGCTTAACTAGGTTAATTAGGTTAACTAGGCAGGTTAGGGTAATTAGGCAAGTTATTGTATAATGATGGTTTGTTCTGTAGACTATTGAAAAAATATATAGCTTAAAGGGGCTAATAATTTTGACCTTAAAATGTGTTTTAAAAAATTAAAAACTGCTTTTATTCTAGCTGAAATAAAACAAATAAGACTTTCTCCAGAAGTAAAAATATTATCAGACATACTGTGAAAATTTCCTTGTTCTGTTAAACATCATTTGGGAAATATTTAAAAAAGAAAAAAAAATTCAAAGGGGGTTCAATAATTCTGATTGCAACTATGGAAAAAAAATGTATGTGATATGATCATGCGATAGTCAAATAATCATTATGCTGATATTGACATCACAGTTTGTGGCTGTTGCGTAGCTTCTCTGTGACCTGTGGGCCTTTGTAGTAAATGTTGGTAATGTTAAACCTGAAAGCAAGTGCAAATACCACATACAATGATGTTTTTACTCAACTCACTCTATCTTATTTTAAACACTCGACTGAAGCTATGAAGTGACACAGAATAACATAACGCGTAACATATTTCATAATAGCATTCTAATTAGCAATGACAAAGGTGTTGCGTCCTTACATAATTTATTATCAGGAAAATTATGAGAAGAACTCTGATAAACCATTTGTTGTTGTGGTCATGTGTTTATAAAGCCTGTTGAATCAAATGAAAGCAGTTTAATCTTCTGTTTATACTACAAACGCCATAGGGATTTCTCATATGCCTCGTTTACACTGAGTGATACGGTTGGGAAGGGTCACCTTTATCAGGCTTGTGTCTCCACTGGCAAATGGTACCCTTTTTGGAAGGCGTGGTGTTCAAGCAAGAATGACGTTGACTGAAATTCTGTCGAAGTTGTCATATTGTATGAGAAGCACTTACTAAGCAAATGCTTTATATACATAAATAATTATGTATAAATAAATGTTAATTACTAACCTTTCTATGATGAACAGGATTTGATTATAGCTGCAGATCAATGATAATGCGAAATAGCCTACTCTAACGTCTGCAATTATATTAAATAAATACAGAGACTTGTAGTAGCTGACGTGTTACCCATTACAAATTAAAAATACTCAAAACATACATTTAGGCCTCATTTGTGTTGATAAACAATACATATACAGTCAGTACAAACCTCTCATCTTTATTCTTCACCAGCACATATAAAGTTAAAAAGTAATTCCGTCATTCCCGAGTTCATAATACTCCAAAAGGTGATGATAATAAGTTATAACATGGCAGTTTGTTTATGGTTTAGGTTGCTGAAAGAATCATTTGCTCCTTTGTTTTTTCGGCACTTCACTCTCGCCTTTGTCCGTTGAAAGGATGTCAGAAGCACTTTAATAACCCACGCACGTTATTATTATGAGCTTAAGTTCGTTATTTCAAATATAGACACTTGCGCTCTCTAAAGAAAGTGAAACCAGTCGCGCCAAGTTAACTTCTCATGAATGTGATGCTCTATAGGAATGGAGTGTTTTAAAAGCGATCTGGAGGAGCTTTTTACCCACATCCATAATTCATCTGCATTTACTGTTCAGTTTCTCATAGTGGCGCTTTCTCAGAGTCCCGTCACTATCGTCTTCCTCCAAACATTCCCTACAGGAGCGTCATCCTTAATGTTGATGAGACATTTACAAGAACAGTGTGTTAGCGTTTTGTTGTTGGACAGTTACTGCTGGCTTGCTCTTGGAATTGACTGCTGGGAATTAGTTCTCATGTTAGCTTATGTAGACTATGCTAAGTTTAGCGCTGATGGACTATAGTGATGTACCCCATCATTGTAAATAATTCACTTAATTGTTTTACAGACCATCGTAGCCATCAACAAGGACCCAGAAGCCCCTATTTTCCAGGTGGCTGACTATGGCCTAGTGGCAGATCTGTTCAAGGTAAGAGTCCTAGTTTGAGTAATTAGCCTAGCAATTAGCTGATGATGGTGCTCACGTGAGAAACAACTTGCTGCGTCCCTTTATCTTTTCTATATAGTATTTGAAAATAGAATTGGTGCCCAAATCGGACTGTACTGTTTCTAGCAGAATTTCATGGGATTTATTAGGTATAGGTTTATGAAATTTAAAATGACATTTCTTCTATGTTTCACACACAAATATTTTCATTTAGACCCTTTTTTCAAAATGACAATTGGACTAAATAACTAATGTTTCTTGTGACTGAAAACCAAATATGGAATCTTCTGAAGATAAAACATTGATATTGTGCTATTTAAAAATGAACACAATCTTAAAAACATGGCACTAAATCATTGTTATTACATAAGTTATGCTCTTTTTATACTAAATTCAGAAGAAATGTCATGCGTAGTTTACAGAAAAAAAAATTAATTATGGTTTCAATCAAACATAACTTTTGTATATCTAGAGCAGGGGTGCCCAGACTTGGTCCTGGAGGGCCGGTGTCCTGCAAAGTTTAGTTCCAACCCTGATCAGACACACCTGGGCTAGCTAAGAAAGCTTTTATGCTGTGTTCACACCAGGCGCAGCATGCACAAAGAAATCGCGCTATTCGAACGTAAATAGACGCGTGAATATTTTGAGTTTACTCGCTTCATTTGCCCATCAAGATTGCAGATTGGTGTCGTAGGCGGGGCTTCTGTGCCCAGTGACACTAGCTTCATTGCAAAATAGCTAACATTGATTTTATTGAGAGTAGCTGTGTTTATGTGCTTTAGGAAGGCTGAAAAACCGCGTATATTCCTTCAGCGCCGAGTCCACTAGCTCCTTTCAGAGGTGCACCCAGCTCTGTTCATAAACTCCTCTAAAAACTATACCTTACTATACAGGCTTTCAGCTGTGCTTGTGATTTAGCCGAGCTCAGTTTGATGAGCTGTTGTCTGGTGTCAGCAAGAGGATTTTTCCCCCTCGGGACACCAACAACAGGCACTATGTCATAATACAAGAGAAAACTCCTGATTGGTTAATGCGCCGCGAATGTCCGCAGAAGTTCAGATTTTACAACTCGAGCGATTCACATCATTCGTGCCGCCTTATTCACACGAATCGTGCTGCGGGATGTGAATTCGTGACTTTGCATTGACTAAGTCACCCACGCTTGCTTCATCTGCAGGACACCAGCCCTCCAGAACTGAGTTTGGGCACCCTGGATCTAGAGAAACCTTAACAGAAGAGAAAAATGAATCATTTTCTCTCTTGAATTGTTAATCATTGTCATCACATTAACTCTTATTGTAATTAATATAAAAATGTAATAAATGGAGGTATTAAAATCCAAAAAGCAATTAAAACTAAAATAACAGTGGGTCCACTTCATAAAGTCAGACAAGAAGCCTTTGAATGTCCTTTTGAGTGTCCAACTAAGGATGAAGTATCCGTAACAAGTACGATACAATCTTCTTCCTCTGAAACAAGGATCTCATTAGTACAACAGATCCCCATCAGGTCATCAGAGACATTTTAATCCAGTGCCTTGGACAATCAGCAGAACAGTTCATAGTGCTGTAAATTTCGAATGACCTGGTATTAATTTCTTCATCAAACTCGGTCTACAACCAAACCCAAATAGACTGAAAAAAAACCCTGTCCCATATTTCCCTTTTAAATTTTGCAGGATGCATTATTCCACCTAATGGAAAGTGTGCAACTTCTGAATTATTGAGTTGCTGAATTAATCAGTGGCGACTCGTGGCTCCATCCAGAAGCCTTATGCACAACTTCTCCTCCTTTCGAAGCAGAAAAGTAATTGATAGTCAGCAGAAGTGTGCGGGTGTAGTTTTTCACCTTTATTTTCTGTCCCCTCTCACCAAAGCTTTACACGCTCGACTGCACACCATAGTTCAAGGTGGCACACGCTCTCAGTGCCAGAGGGCTGCCACACACACACATGCAACCCATCCATCTGTTCATGGTGTTTACCTTGTGTAACGCTAGCATCGTTTATTTGCCTGTGTTTGCCCTGTCGTTCATCTTTTATTCAGGCGGTGCGTGCTGCACACAGGTGTGCAGGTAAACTGTGTAAAAGTGATTGCCAATGATGGGCAGCACTGGTGAACAGGAGCAGCTCTGAGATCAGTTTACACACGATCGCTTCTCAGATAACAGATTAAAATGTATGGGCTTTCTCCTCCTGCCTGGGATTGAAAAGTGATATGGGGACATATTGGGGTGACGATATAGATTTTCAGGCTGCTCTGGAATACGGGTGCGCCTCTGTTTTGGATGAGAACCTCAATGTATAGAAAAAGTTCTGGTTGTTCTCAAGTGACAACCACTTTGCCTAGGATACTTTCTAGAACAGTGGTCTCAAACTCAATTCCTGGAGGGTCGCAGCTCTGCATAGTTTAGCTCCAACCACCTCTAACTCACACCTAGTCCCTAGTCTTGAGCACCTTGATTAGTTGGATCCGCTGTTTGATTAGGGTTGGAGCAAAACTGTGCAGAGCTACGGCCCTCCAGGAATTGAGTTTGAGACCTATGTTCTAGAAGGAACTTTGATGCAAAGAGTTTACCTTTCAACTTAATGTACAAGTTTGTCCCCCTATTCAGTTCCAGTCGCTGGTGATAATTTGAGCTTTGCAAGTCCCACTGTCTTGCATGCTTTAGTTTCAACCCTAACCACAGAAACCTGGACCAGCTAGATTAGGGGTGCCCAGTGTACTCGATCCTGGAGGGCCATTGTCCTGCAGAGTTAAGCTTCAACAAACCTGCCAGGAAGTTTCTAGTATATCTAGTAAGAGCTTGATTAGCTTGTTCAAGTGTGTTTAGGGTTGGAGCTAAACTCTTCAGAACACAGGCCCTCCATGACCAAGTTTAAGCAGCCCTGAGTTAGATCTTCAGACTAGACACTTCTAGGCAGGTCATGTTGGAGTTAAAAACGGTTACATCGGTGCAGGATTAAGCACCCCTCAAATGCTGGCGCGTGCAGGTCTGCAGCAGTCACTGCATCTCTCATGTTCATCATAATGATGATTGATGGGACTGAAAGATTGGGTACCTCCTGGATTTAATTTCATGTTTAACTCCAATGTGCATAACGTGTCAGTATCAGTCATTTATTCTTCTGTGGATCTATCTCCAGGTCGTACCTGAGCTGACCGAAGCCCTGAACAAGTAAGACTTCTCAGGATATTGGTACTCCACTTGAGAACTTTACTAAGAACTTGCCTTAAGAAGCTCTGAACAGATGCTCCATTGATGATCACATCCTGAACGTGATTGTCCTCCAGAACACTTAAACATATTTTCAACATCACATCACTTCTTGTAAGAAAAGAATTCAGTGACACATGGGATTGAAGTTTTGTTTTACAAGTTGTAGACTAATTCAGTATCGTCTGACTCTGCTCCTGGTACACGTTGTACTGCAGATTTCTAATACATTACATGCTAATTTGGGGTCTTCAGCCTGTCTAGCTTCCAGACCAGTGTTACACAAAGCTGAACTCTGTAAGACGTTCACCGTCCATAAGCAAGATCGATCCCTCCTTGCTGTAAACTAACCTCAGTGGAGTAATCCAGCAGTGGTAGGATGCTTTTTAAATAAATATTCCATGTAATCTGTGGAAGCAAGTTGATCTTTGGTGGATATTAGTAAGATTACTGTCTGATCAGTGATGTTCATCATAGTCCAATAAACAAACTAATTATACTTGTGCTTTGGTTTCCTATTACTCTCAAAGGACAATAATACTGCAAATGCCATAGACGTGCACGTTTGACTACAACAAACCTGACAAACAAAAAGCTGGACGTTTCAATTAACCAACTTTTAATTGCGTGACAAGTTCTCCCATTATCACTTTATAAAATCCCTTGTCGATAACACAGGATTAATTAGCCTCAATCAGAAAGCAGATATATCTTTTCAAAGGCTCATGCTATTGGGATGGGGTTAAGGTTTGGGGTTATGATAACATTCTAACCATAATTTCTCATAAAAATCTTCTAATACTGTATACCTGAAATGTTCGCCTATTGTTTGCTCTCCGTGTTTTAAAAATACTTGAGTTTAGCACTTTTTTTTCCCCTCGCATAGAATTTGAATACAAACATCAGCATCAGTAATGTAAGAAAGGCAAAGGTAAGAAATTTGGCTGAATCACACAGCTTGACACATTTGAACACGGATCAAATGTAACCCTGCAGCATTGGGGGTAAAAGGACTGTACTTTGTGTGTCAGTTACATTTCGTACAAATTAACAAATCGACAAATAAAAACTCCCTCCCATGCCACCCTGAATGAGAACACATGATAAGTCTTCCAGCCACACTCTGATATTGGCCTACCGTCTAAAAGAGTGTGTCTTTGCTGGTTTCATACAACACTCACCCAACAGACACACTAAAATTCCTGAAGGATCTTCCAATGATGGCTCCCAAAGTACCTCTCCCTGACTCCTTGGAAGGTTGTGCAATTTTGGCAGGAGTGAGACAGTTCAAGTGCTCTTGCAGAGTTGGAGAAAGAGAAATGTGCATCTGTAAGGAGGAACGTTGCATGAGGCGGGTAGCAGAGGGCATTATCCTGATGTCACTTCCTGTGCCCCTATCTGAGAACGTGAAACCTGGGAGTGAGTATCATAGTGCTGTTGACAAAGAAAGAGACAGATTGGCTGTGTCTGAAAACAAAAGAAACTACTGCCCAATCACTCAACAATTCGTATGACTCTACAGCAGGGATCCCCAATCCTGTTCCTGGAGATCTACTCTCCTGCATAGTTCAACTGCAACCTTGATCAAATGCACCTGTCTTTAATTACCAGGTGCACCTTCAGATCCTACTTGGTTAGTTGTTTTTTTTTATCAGGGTTGGAGCTGAAATCTGCAGGAACAGGTTTGGCACCCCTGCTCTACACCCTAAAGCAGGGCTTCACATCCAAAACCTTGATCAAACTCCCCAACCAGCGAATTTACAGTAACTCTGAAGACACTGATTAGGTTCTGTCTTTTGTGTTGAGTTAACAAACCTCAACAATTCCCTTTTCTATACTACTGCTCCATCAGGAACCATTCTTTCAAGGAACCACTGAACTGCTTGCTGCTAGTTGTGTGATATGAATGGGGAACAATATGGCTAGTGTGTCAAACAAAATGAGGCATTTCTATAGTTGGTGCATACTGATCGGTAAACGATTCCTGTCGCTAGTTCATGCCTCGGATGCGTAAAGCAGTGTTTGCCAGTGGTTTCTGTACACCCATGCAGATTATAGATGTTTAATGTCTCCCTTACCCGATCAATCAATTTTAAGAGTTGATAAGTTGAATAAAGTGTGTTTGATTGATTGTTGAATTGGCTTTAAGAAAAGAGTTGGGAAATACATAGTTATAGTTGGATAACGGATAGGAGTGGTTGTCTAAAAGCGAGTTTACACGATACAATTTTTGATGTCGTACGAGCTTGTGCGTGATGTTTGATGCGTCTTGCATAACGGGGTTAACCGAGACGATAGTTTACAACAGACGGCTTTATAATTTCTGGTGCTAAAAAACCCCTGTATGTATAGCAAATATTAATGGCTCGCATTGTTATTAAGCTCTAATGTGAGCAAGAGAGAAACCATGAGAGTGTCTCTGAAAGCAAAATCTTCCTCTGTCCATGTTTTTTGGCATGGACTTTAATGCAATTGCTTTGGAATTCAGCAGGTCACAAAAATATTTTCACAAACTCACTTGTTTGTGGACATGGGATCTTTCTTCCACCATAATTCACATCATGCATGCCTGCCTTAACTCTACCCTGTAAGAGCCATCCTCCTGTAAATTTTAGCTTTACCCTTTTTGAGCAAATTAATGTCTTCATAATCACTTAACTTCCAGATTTCCAATAGTTTGTATTTCTGAAAGAATGGTGGACCTTCCAGAAGAAAGATTGGAAATTACTCACAGGCTGACTAATGGCTGGAAAGCACCACACAATTTTTGCCCCAGTTTACAGTCTGGAGGAGTCAACTTCCTTAAAGTCAGATCTAGTCTGCAAATTTTGATCAATCAGAATTGACAGACAAGTCTATGTCCGTTTTAAAATTTGATCAGATTAAACAAATTCTTGTACATTCTCAACCTAAAGTCAGGTATAATTATCTATGATCTCCTCCTACCTGTGGATGTTCCAGCAAATAACTATCTACAGAAAAATTGGAGTTACTGTACTAGTCAGGATGTCTGTGGGTGCTGCCAGCAAAGGTACGTTATTTGCATTTCGGACACAGCCAATGGAGTAAGCAATACAGAGAGAGAGGCCAAGAGAGAGGCTGCTTCAGCTGGTGTTGGTGGTCACCGTTCCACTCTTCATGCTCTATGTGTCTGGTATATGGCTCAGTGGAGTATCTGCTGGCTCCATAAGTCTGTACTTCTCGTCCAGAGATGGCTCAGTCCCCTGCAGGTGAATTAGTGGCTTGGTCTGGAATACGCCCAGACTTTCCTGGTTTCTCTTGTTGTAAATGTTCACCCTGTGCTCCAGTTCCGGGCTGGCCTTTACGGACCCTGCCGGGCTGGGTAATTTAAGGTTGACCGGGTCCACCCTGCCTTTCTGCGCCAGGCAGGAGTCCTCAGACAAGGAAGAGAGCAGTTCTTTGACCACTGCGCTGGGGTCGCGGATGCCCGGTTGTGTCCCGAGGGTCAAAGGGCTGCAATATGGAGGAGGGCAGCAGCGCTGACCGCTGTAGTCGGAGGTGGAAGCCTCCCGTACTGTAGAGCTGCAGTCAGTCGTGGAGCCCAGTGTGTGGCTGCTGACACTGTGCTGCCGGGCTGTGAAGCTGCAGCTGGACCGGGACATGGTCGTGCTGGATTCACTTACAGAGCTGCCCGTGCGCTCCTGCCCGCTGCCTAGGCCATCGGCACTGACCAGGGAAGGAGGCAACTGGTTGGGGTTGGTGGGAAGGTGGACATCGATGGCTGCTGTGGTTATGACACGTGCACCAGGGTCAGGTACACCGATGTCTGTATGTACAACAGATCATATAACTTAGTGAATGAGTGCTAGCCAAAATATTTAAATGTCAATGATAGTGGTCAAGTCATCAGTCAGACTGATTGGCGTTTTGAGATTATTCACTGCAGAACCAAATGACTTCTCTGTACTAAATAGGTGGAGTTAGGGTAGCAGTTCTCAATCCTCGTGGCTCTCTGTTCTGCACATTTTACATGTCTCTAGTGTTCACACCGGATTTAGAGAGCCAGCTCATTGGAAGAGAGCTCCATGAAGGAATTGTGCTCTGATTGACATTATCCCTACACAGTGTTTACTGCTCTCTACTCCTTAGCTGCTTCAGAAAACTGGCTTAACTTGAAGTTATTTAATTTAAAAACAAAGTTTTGCACTACATGGTTTGTAGCGTGTTCAGATGAAATTTATTGTCATGTGTGAAGGGTTATTTTACCACAATCTTGTCACATTTCGAGCTCTTTAATACCCTTTGAATTGAACACTGTTCTTTTGAACTGGAATTATGGTTGAATATCCTTAGATGTACACTTTAGAGAGAACTTAGAATCAAATGGAACAAACCTCTAAAGCAGTAAGAAATATACAAAATGTACAGAGCGGTGGGTCACAAGGACCAGAATTGAGAACGGCAAGGTTATGGTCTGGTTGACCCGTCTATTTCCACCCATTGGTATAAAGGTAATCTCTGATTATTATCTCATAACATGTTCATTTCAACAAAGTGGTGTTAGCACCACCTGCAAGTTCCTTTTCTGTTGCTGTACATCACTTTTTAAAAAAAATAATATACTTGCATGCTTAAATGTTAAATTCAGTAGACTATATTTCAGTGTTTTATGAGACACAAACAACACTGCTATCTAAACATCTAGGCCATTGAAATGATCTGTTGAACACTACTTTGGATGGACATACTGTATACAATGAAAGCAAGCAGTTGTGTGATACAGCTAAGGCAGTGGTTCCCAATTCCAGTCCTAATAGAGTCAGTTAACAGAGATCCATGAAGGCATCCTTGTGTGTCAAATAAGAGAAACACAAAAAATGTGCAGGCGGGAATTGGGAGCCACTGATCTAAGGGATGCATATGGCAATCGACATGCATTTCAGAAGGATAATAAAAAGAAGATATCACTACTTACCGCTACTTGGCTCACTGTAATACTGACTGATGTAGTTGTTCATGTCATCCTGAACGACACTCTCTGAAACAAAAGAAATGTATGTGAGTACATATAGTAAGTTCTTTTCCCTTTAGTTTTTGCTTTCTTAAAATAGAATCTGGATGATGATCAATCTTGGCATTTTTGGATGTTTTTTTTGAATAATTTATTTGCTTTTTTTAATGCAGAGCTAACCATTTGAGCCACTGGTTCTTGAGATAAAAAAGAAAAAATTAAAGTTGAGTATTTTCAAAGCAAAACTCAAGATTTGAAGCCATAAGTTTTGAGAAAATCCCCTGCAAAAAACCAAAAGTGCCTGTAAAATCCTGGAGGGACTGACTAAACATTTCACAGTGAAGCATGGTACTGTACAGTGTCAGCAATGCATTAACATGTTTTTTGCCCCCTTTATCTGCTGCTTGGCCTCCTGACCCAGAAAGAGGCTGTCTGATGTGCTTGTGGCTGTAGATGCAGCGGAGGTCAGTGGCTGGGCAGAAGGTCTTATGATCTGCCTGGCAGAGCGAGGATTTGACTGCACTCTAAGTGCCATCCGCACATCTCTGGAGACGAGACCTAACCCACAGTGCCTTTTTAAATTCATTTTTACCATTTGAAATATTCATCAAACGGAGGCTCGGGAGGAGATGGGCAGTCGACTAAAACACCAGGAAGACAATCACAGCCAAATAAATAACACATGAGGATGAAGACACACACACGCACAGACACACACTTTTACTCCTTCCAGGTTTGAGAGGAAAAGGAGTCAATATAAATGTGTACTTGAAAACAAATTAGTTGTACTTCCGAAAATTTACAATCAAAATGATTGTATTCTAGGCAAAAACCATCTGAAATTCTCTTCTGAAAATGAGGATTTTTTCACAGGCTCCTGTGTGTAGGTTCTGTAACTTAAATTTTTTGGCAAATAAGAGGTTTATTTCATTTCTTCTAAACCTCACGTGACTAAAGCGATTTGTTACTCCCAGGTTACGTGACTAAAGTGATTCAAAACACCCAGGTTATGTGACTAAAGCAATTCGAAACACCCAAGTCATGTGACTAAAGGGATTCGAAACACCCAGGTCACGTGACTGAAGTGATTCGAAACACCCAAGTCATGTGACTGAAGCAATTTGAAACACCCAGGTCACGTGACTAAAGTGATTCGAAACACCCAGGTCACGTGACTAAAGCGATTTTAAACACGCAGGTCATGTGACTAAAGCGATTCGAAACACCCAAGTCATGTAACTAAAGCGATTTTAAACACCCAATTCATGTGACTAAAGTGATTCGAAACACCCAGGTTATGTGATTAAAGCGATTTTAAACACGCAGGTCATGTGACTAAAGCGATTCGAAACACCCAAGTCATGTAACTAAAGCGATTTTAAACACCCAATTCATGTGACTAAAGTGATTCGAAACACCCAGGTTATGTGATTAAAGCGATTTTAAACACCCAGGTCATGTGACTAAAGCGATTCGAAACACCCAGGTCACGTGACTAAAGCGATTTTAAACACCCAATTCATGTGACTAGAGCGATTTTAAACACCCAATTCATGTGACTAAAGTGATTCGAAACACCCAGGTCACGTGACTAAAGCCATTTTAAACACCCAAGTCATGTGACTAAAGCGATTTTAAACACCCAGGTCACGTGACTAAAGTGATTCGAAACACCCAAGTCATGTGACTAAAGCGATTTTAAACACCCAGGTCATGTGACTAAAGTGATTCAAAACACCCAAGTCATGTGACTAAAGCGATTTTAAACACCCAATTCATGTGACTAAAGTGATTCGAAACACCCAGGTTATGTGATTAAAGCGATTTTAAACACCCAGGTCATGTGACTAAAGCGATTCGAAACACCCAGGTTATGTGATTAAAGCGATTTTAAACACCCAAGTCATGTGACTAAAGCGATTCGAAACACCCAGGTTATGTGATTAAAGCGATTTTAAACACCCAAGTCATGTGACTAAAGCGATTTTAAACACCCAAGTCATGTGACTAAAGCGATTTTAAACACCCAATTCATGTGACTAAAGTGATTCGAAACACCCAGGTTATGTGATTAAAGCGATTTTAAACACCCAAGTCATGTGACTAAAGCGATTCGAAACACCCAGGTTATGTGATTAAAGCGATTTTAAACACCCAAGTCATGTGACTAAAGCGATTCGAAACACCCAGGTTATGTGATTAAAGCGATTTTAAACACCCAGGTCATGTGACTAAAGCGATTTTAAACACCCAGGTCACGTGACTAAAGTGATTCGAAACACCCAAGTCATGTGACTAAAGCGATTTTAAACACCCAGGTCATGTGACTAAAGTGATTCAAAACACCCAAGTCATGTGACTAAAGCGATTTTAAACACCCAATTCATGTGACTAAAGTGATTCGAAACACCCAGGTTATGTGATTAAAGCGATTTTAAACACCCAGGTCATGTGACTAAAGCGATTCGAAACACCCAGGTTATGTGATTAAAGCGATTTTAAACACCCAAGTCATGTGACTAAAGCGATTCGAAACACCCAGGTTATGTGATTAAAGCGATTTTAAACACCCAAGTCATGTGACTAAAGCGATTTTAAACACCCAAGTCATGTGACTAAAGCGATTTTAAACACCCAATTCATGTGACTAAAGTGATTCGAAACACCCAGGTTATGTGATTAAAGCGATTTTAAACACCCAAGTCATGTGACTAAAGCGATTCGAAACACCCAGGTTATGTGATTAAAGCGATTTTAAACACCCAAGTCATGTGACTAAAGCGATTCGAAACACCCAGGTTATGTGATTAAAGCGATTTTAAACACCCAGGTCATGTGACTAAAGCGATTTTAAACACCCAGGTCACGTGACTAAAGTGATTCGAAACACCCAAGTCATGTGACTAAAGCGATTTTAAACACCCAGGTCATGTGACTAAAGTGATTCAAAACACCCAAGTCATGTGACTAAAGCGATTTTAAACACCCAATTCATGTGACTAAAGTGATTCGAAACACCCAGGTTATGTGATTAAAGCGATTTTAAACACCCAGGTCATGTGACTAAAGCGATTCGAAACACCCAGGTTATGTGATTAAAGCGATTTTAAACACCCAAGTCATGTGACTAAAGCGATTCGAAACACCCAGGTTATGTGATTAAAGCGATTTTAAACACCCAAGTCATGTGACTAAAGCGATTTTAAACACCCAAGTCATGTGACTAAAGCGATTTTAAACACCCAATTCATGTGACTAAAGTGATTCGAAACACCCAGGTTATGTGATTAAAGCGATTTTAAACACCCAAGTCATGTGACTAAAGCGATTCGAAACACCCAGGTTATGTGATTAAAGCGATTTTAAACACCCAGGTCATGTGACTAAAGCAATTCAAAACACCCAAGTCACGTGACTAAAGTGATTCAAAGCATCAGTCATTTCATAGACCTGGCGAATCTGCATTTGACTGACAGGGTCGAAAAGAATTCTATCTCATGTAACCTAGTGGACTGTGCGTGAGTACAGAGTAACGGTGATGCAAATGTCTAGAGTTCAAATCCTACTTGTACAAATACTCTGAAATTATGACTTGATGTATCTTAATTATTGTTTTTTTTAATGTATTGTTAAAAAAACACATTACAAAAACAGTGCATTTAAAAACTAACATCTATAGCTGCATCTCCCTGGATTCGAACCTATCATCTCGGCATGCTAGTCTGAAACTCACTGCTTAAATCACTCGAAGCCTCAACTCTACAACGTGGCGTATAGTTTGTCAATTTGCCCAACTGTTTCTTTGCTGAAGCTCTTCCAGAGCAATACAAAAAATGACCACTAGGTGTCACTGTAGAGACGGGTTTCAAAACAGTTCGAAGCTTCGACACATTTGCTTTAACGGTTTCAATGTTTCATGAAGCCTCGCTCTGCCCACCAGTAAAATGAGTTGTACTTCCTAAAATTTACAATCAAAATAAGGCAAAATGATGCGAAAGCCATCCGAAATGTTCATTTAAAATAAGCATTTTCCTTAGGATTGTGTGTAAAGGTTTAGAAATTTAATTTTTTATGGCAAAGGAGATGTTTATTTCATTACTTATAAAATGAAATAACTGAATATAAATAAAGGAGTCTCATTTTAGAAGAAAAAAATCATACGCCACAGATCTTGAAGCTTAATTTCCATTTTGTGACCATCCAATGTTTTTGATGACCGGCTTACATCATCCATCTTTTAAAAGTGACTCATATCCGATTGTCTGCATTTACATTGCACACGGCAAAGATGCAATGACCTGGAGAAAAAAAAAAAAGCAGGCACTGACTGACAGCTGATAATAGAGCACTCTATTCTCCATTCCTGTATTTAATCTGTTCACATGGTTTTTTTTATTTTATTCTTTTTTACAAGTTGTTTTACTATAGTTTATGACAGAAAAGTTCTAATTTTGCCGCCATCTTTTAATCTAGGCTTTTTTAAACCAGTAGGAATCTTAACGTAATGTCCATGGCATGATTTATGCATGTGATGTATGCAACAGTTTTATATTACTTTATATTGGTTATGTGGTGGATGTTGCGCTCTCTTGTTAACATGCTTAAATACTAAAAGCTTTTTTAGTCCTCGTGTATGAGATTTAAGGTTTGGGACTGTGCTGAAGTCTGTTCTGAAATGAAAGCATCAGAGTTGATGTCATTCGCTATGGGTTTTTTAATGATGCGCAACACGCATTGACAGCTGAAAATCCGATCTAACTGCTTACACTGCAGACAGGAGGGAATGGATCCGATTCATATCAGATAAATTTCCACATATGAACGAGGCCTTAATCTGGTTTGAGTAAATCGGAATCCATGTGATTTTTTTCCTGCTTGCATGTACATGGGCTAGATTCGATCTGTGCCACATGGTAGAAAAGAATCGGAATTGGGTCACTTGAACCATGCTGTGTAATTGCAGGAACTCTTCAGTTGTAACCAATGCATTTGCAGGTGGATCCTGCTCTCACCCTAGTAAACAAGTATGACTTTTTTGCTTTAGTAGATAATCCTGAAGTGGAATATTAAATGTGACCCAATTCCAATTTTTTGCTCATATGTGACACAGATCGGATCTCTTCTAATTATAAAAAAAGCGCAAGCATTCAGATATTCAGAGATTGGTTTCAGGCCTTCTTCATATGTGGAAATTAATCAGATATGTGATTATCAAGTAAACAGGCAGATCAGATTTATTTAAGCACTCCGTTTTGTGTGACACCTCTGTTTAATGATGTAGAAGGAAGAGCGTGTGTGAAGACGCCGGCGCGGTAAACAACAACAACAGAGGAAAGATGGAGGAAAGTGGTCTGTCGCCACAATTTGCTCCCATCAGACCTGGGATCTCTTTCATACCCACAAATTCCTCTGAATGGTGGAGGACACCATATATAAACCAAAGGCGCAAGCTGCAATGACGGCGCTTTCCCTCCTCCTCCGCCTCAAAATCATTTTAAAGTTGGCCAAACTTCGCAGAGCTAAAAGCAAGACAGTTTCTTCCATTGTGGCTAGTGTGGCGCAGATGCTAGAATCCATCCGTCTTTACGCATCCACAACGTCGTACTTTTTATGCCAAGTGTAAACGCATGAATCAGATATGGGTCACAGTTAAAAGAACGTGTAAATGGACGGGCAAAATAAATCTAATATAGGCAACAAATCGGAAAGGGCATCAAGACCTGACAGTGTAAACGAGGCCTATTTTTATTTTGTTTCGCTCTCAAAATAGCCAAAGATCAATTTAAGCAAGCAAAAAGTGAAGACTTGTTTTCACAGAAAATACTTTGAGTTGAGTTTATTTTTCTAGCTCCACTGGCATTTTTTTCTTATTCTGAAATGTCAAATTTGTGCGTGAAACGAAACAGCGTTGGCTCTGTCAAAACGTAATCGTTTTTATGAACTATTTATTTTTTGGTGTCTCCATGCAGCATTTAAGGAATCCGCTTCCTGAAACTAAGCAGACGTTGAGAGCGATGATTCAACATGATCATATCACACAATATCTCTCTCTGTGGCCACTCGCTGCAGTAAATCCTCATGCCAATCTCTGAGGAGATAAAAGAAACCTTGCTCTTGCTCAACTCTGACAGCTAACTTTAAAAAATGAGATCACGCAGCAGCTTTTATATTGTTTGCGTCTTTGTCTTGGGTGTTTAAACGCTTCGAACTCCCGTCCTGTAATGTAGATGTAAAATATGGCGCTAAGCTTGGAGCCCTGAGGCAACCGTCACTCTGTCTGCTGTCCTCCGCTCTTGTGTCTCCAGGGTCGGCCTTCGCTTTGACAGTGTTTCTGTCCATGCGGCATTTAGAGGAAAAAAGCCACAGGCTGGCTCCTGGTGCCCGCATTTCCCACAATCCTCTGGGGGAAGACGTGTTGCTTGTATGAAGGCCTTTGTGGGCTTCTTCAGGTTAAAGGAACAGTTGTTTGTGCCATAGTTGAATACTCTTTAAGGAGGAACAAGGCCCAATGCACAAAGCAGCCCGTGTGTGTGTGTGTGTAACAGCTGTACTCTTGCCAGACAGATCCCAATGTGACCTGACATAATGTGAGGAAGATTACAGCGGTCTGTTATAATGGCAGATCAGCTCTTGCCGTCAGTATAAATACTGCAGGATGATGTTTGTTGTTGTCTGTGTTCACTGGCTGATTTAATGCTCTGAGGAGAAGCAGCTTCCTCTCAATCACGGCAGTCGAGCTATTAAATACAATACACCTATTGAGTTTTCTGTTAGACATGCTTACGCTTTTACAGGCCAATACTGACCAATTCTGTAAAATGACCAATAATATATGTCTTAATGCAATCCTATAATCACCATCATTGAATGTCGTAGATAGCTAGATGGGTGGGTGGGTAGACAAATGGATGAATGAATGGATGGATGGATGGTGGACGGATGGGTAGACAAATGGATAGACGATGGAAGGAAGGGTGGATGGATGGATAGAAGGGTGGGTGGGTGGTTGGATGGTAGATTGGGTAGATGGATAGACAAATTGATGGATGGGTAGATTGATGGATGGATGGGTGGGTGGGTGGATCGGTAGATTGATGGATGGGTGGGTAGACAAATGGATGGATGGATAAAAGGGTGGATATGGATGGTAGGATGGGTAGTAAATGGATGGATGGGTAGATGGATAATAGAAGAGTAGATGATGGGTGGATGGATAGATGAAAATAAGGATGGATGGGTGGGTGGGTGGGTGGGTAGACAAATTGATGAATGAAAGGGTGGATAGATGATAGAAGAGTAAATGGATGGATGGAAGGGTGGGTAGATGGATGAGTAGATGAATGGATAGATGGATAAATAAATAAATGGATGGATGGACGGGTGGGTAGACAAATGGATGGATGGATGGTAGATTGGGTAGATGGGTAGACAAATTGATGGATGGGTGGGTGGATCGGTAGATGGATGGGCGGGTGGGTAGACACATTAATGGATGGATAAAAGGGTGGATGGATGGTAGGGAGGGTAGATGGATGAGTAGATGAATTGGTGGGTAGTAAATGGATGGATGGGTAGATGTATAAATAGAAGAATAGATGATGGATGGATAGATAAATAAATATAAGGGTGGATGGGTTGACAAATTGATGGAATGGAAGGGTGGATAGATGGATGGATGGGTGGATAAAAGAGTAGATGGATGGATGGATGGTAGGGTGGGTAGACAAATGAATAGAGTAGATAGATAAATAGAAGGTTAGATGATGGGTGGATGGATGGATGGATAGATAGATAAATTGAAGGATGGATGGGTGGGTGGATAGATAGAAGAGTGGATGGTAGGGTGGGTAGATGGATGAGTAGATGGGTAGAAGAATGGATGTATGGATTGGTGGGTAGACAAATGGATGGATGGGTAGATAAATAGAAGGGTGGGTGGGTAGGTGGATGGACAGACAGACGGACGAATGGATGGATGAACACACTGATCCCAGACTTCAGTTGATTGTACACAGTCAGAAATTTGTGCACGTTAAAAGGTTAATTTGACCTCACATTGTGTCGGACACACCTGCACACTGCCTCCAAAAATGTCTTCCGTCTTTAAAACCTTGCATAAAAAATGCAAGAATTTTTTACAGTGTGTATGGTGTCAGTGTGTGTGTTCAGCTGTACCTGCTGGAGCTCTGGGCTCTCTGCTGTTCTCTGCTCCAGCGGGTCTCAGACCGTCGATCTCCTGGAAGCTGCTGCTCTGTTTGCCCCACACGTGATGGATCTGCATGGCAGCCTCTCGCTCCGCAGCCAAATCCAGATCCTGCTGCGCCAGGTGAGCTCGCAACTGCCGGATCTCAAACTAACAACACACAAACATATATACAGCTGGTCAGAATTATTCGCCCCCCTGTTTGTTTTTCCTCCAATTTCTATTTAACGGAGAGAAGATTTTATCAACACATTTCTAATCATAATAGTTTTAATAACTCATTTCTAATAACTGATTTATTTTATCTTTGCCATGATGACAGTAAATAATATTTGACTAGATATTTTTCAAGACACTTCTATACAGCTTAAAGTGACATTTAAAGGCTTAACTAGGTTAATTAGGTTAACTAGGCAGGTTAGGGTAATTAGGCAAGTTATTGTATAATGATGGTTTGTTCTGTAGACAGTCAAATATATAGCTTAAAGGGGCTAACAATTTTGACCTTAAAATGGGTTTTAAAAAATTAAAAACTGCTTTTATTGTAGCCGAAATAAAACAAATAAGACTTTCTCCAGAAGAAAAAATATTATCAGACATACTGTGAAAATTTCCTTGCTCTGTTAAACATCATTTGGGAAATATTTAAAAAAGAAAAAAAAAATCAAAGGGCTAATAATTCTTACTTCAACTGTATATAAAGTGTGGGCTCTCCATTTATCTTTAAAGTTTACAACAGCTTTCTTAAAGTCTAAAGTGTTTATTTAGCTAGCGTACATTGTTATTCTTTAGGTGAACAATTAACCTGTGCAAGTTAATATACTGAAAAAAGGTTGTTCTGGTAATCTTTAATCAAAGTCCGGCTATTTACTTCTGCATTCGGAGTGTTTCTTCTGTTGACGTCAGTTTTATCAGGATTATTTTGGGCAAAAATGCACCAAAAACAATTTATTTGCTTATAAAAAACTTTTTTGTTTTTGTTTTTACTTTAAGTACCAAGAAATAAATGAAAACATACACACATTTTCTTTCATTCTTACTGAAACTAAATTGAAAATGGAAAGTATACAAATAAAATAAAGTCTGCTTATTTCAGTAGTGATCTCCAAAAGACTATCTATTTATTATGGTTTAATAGTTTGGGTTTTATTATGGGTGTTTAGGATATTTACTCTTATCTTGCTGTATAAACAGGAATGAGCATTGCAAATCATGATTGGTAAATACTAATTATAGCTATAACTCTTATTATAGTTAGTTGAAATGATTGCTCTTTGCTCTTATGCAAAGACTTTACAATAATGTTCAATAATATAATAGATATATGTTATTATATTTACTAACATGAACAAAACATTACAATATTTATTCAACTTTGTTAACATTAATAAAAATAAATTTGTTCATATTAATAACAAGCACAAATTTGCCTTTAATAATGCATTAGAACAATGATTAATACATGCTGTACAAATATTGTTCATTTATAGTTCATTAACCAATGAAACCTTACTGTAAAGTGTGACATTTGTTACTAAACTAGTTTATTTAAGATAGTTGACAAGGATTTTTAAAAATTATTTAAATTTAGTTAAATCAATTGTACAAAATTAAAGTAAAACTCATTCATTCATTCATTTTCTTTTAGGCTTAGTCTCTTTATTTATCCGGGGTCGCCACAGCGGAATGAACCGCCTAAAGTAAAACTGTAAAGACTATTAAAAGCTACTATAAATGACAAAAATGACTAAAATCTTAAGAAAAATGTCACTAAATATAAAATACAAACATTCAAAATAACACACGCACACACACACACAACAGTAGCTATCCCACGATCCTAAACACTGAAACTCATGCAGTATATTTGCTTTGTTATTGAATCAGTGTGCTGATATGGGCAGACCTCAGATCAGACGTCTCTATCATCTATCACAGTCTTATCTATTGTGTCCCTCCAGCAGGAGCACATGTACAGTAGTGTGTGTATTGTGTAGACTGATCAGTGTGTGTTCTGTCTGCTGGACGCCTCATGTCTCTGCATTTTGTAATGCTCTGGCTTGGATTGCAGTGTGAAACGCGGGTTTGCATCATCCAGCGAGACCCCGTCAGAAATAAAGCACGAGCTCGGTGCGCTTTAAAATACGAGAGACATTTATTATGCATCGTGCTCTTCAGCTTATATTCATCAATGACTGTGGACATTATTCTGAGTGGACAAAAACACTTTAAAGCCACTGTCATTAATATAATATAATACAATATAATATAGGCGACGCAGTGGCGCAGTAGGTAGTGCTGTCGCCTCACAGCAAGAAGGCCGCTGGTTCGAGCCTCGGCTGGGTAAGTTGGCATTTTTGTGTGGAGTTTGCATGTTCTCCCTGCATTCGCGTGGGTTTCCTCCGGGTGCTCCGGTTTCCCCCACAGTCCAAAGACATGCAGTACAGGTGAATTGAGTAGGCTAAATTGTCCGTATTATGTAAGTGTAAATGAGTGTGTGTGGATGTTTCCCAGAGATGGGTTGCGGCTGGAAGGGCATAAGTTGGCGGTTCATTCCGCTGTGGCGACCCCAGATTAATAAAGGGACTAAGCCAAAAAGAAAATGAATGAATAATATAATATGCTTTAGAAACTGAAGTCAAAAGTGATTGTGTGTTTGAGTGCTGCCCTCTGCTGGTTAAACACACACATGACATACAGTTGAATTCTATATGATTAGCCCTGCTGTTAATGCTTATTCAATTATTTCCCTAACATTAACATTTGCTAGAAATTGTACTCACATCTTTTTGAATGGCATGAGTATATAAAAACACTCCAATTAATGAATACTAGTATCTAAAGCAGTGGTGGGCAAACTTTTTAGACCCGAGGGCCACATCATGTTTTGCAAACCAAGTGAAGGGCCATATGTTAAATCCTTCAAAAAATAACTTTTATTTATAGTGGCAGTATGCATCGAACATGTAATATCGGAAAGAAACATGTCACATTAACACAAAACAGATTTTTTAATAGATATTATAAAGTCAAATTTACAAGTCAAATTAATTTGCACTGCTATTTATATTTACTTATCATCATCATCAAACAATAAAATAATCCCTTATAAAATATAATAATAATAATAATAATGTAATAATTTTTACAGTGGAGAATAGAAAGGGTATTGTCTAATAGAAAAAATCTCATATTAACACATTAAAAATAATTCTTAAAGTTTACTGTTCAGTCAAATTTATAATAATCTAAGTTGCACTGCTTTTAGAATATACAGATCAACCATCATAAAACTTGATGAAACCACAAATCTTTGATAAAAGAACTTTAAGTGGATGTATGCATGGAAAATATATTCTATGACAAAAATTAACACATTTAACCAGCAATTATTATATATTTTGAGTCAAATTCACAACAATCTCATTTCATCCCATACTCGTTGCGCTAACTGTACCGCGTGCAATACTGCCATCAAATGGCGTTCACTTGTATTGCATCATTAATTTACTAATTCTGAAACCAAACTGTTACTCAGAAGCAGCATTTTAAAAACTCCCTCGCGGGCTGGATGAAAGTGTTCAGCGGGCCGCATATGGCCCGCGGGCCGTAGTTTGCCCACCTCTGATCTAAAGTATACATCTTACCGTGCATGTATGACTACATAATGATCAGTGTTGTTACACTTTAAAAAAGTAATTAATTACTTAATCACTTTTCTAATTCCTTTGTCTGAAAAGTAACTCAAGTATTTTAATTACTTGACTCAGTACTACTTCAAATCCCTATAAATGTCAATGCACAGTCAATAGAAATGAAACTCTACGTTTTTAATATACATTTAGTGTCAATCTGGACCACACACACATTCTGTTACACATATCAAAACAATTTCATTACATTTTTATTCATACCCACTTTAGTTGAAGAACTGTATTATGCTTCCCTGTGCAATCGTCTTCATAAATGTAGACTTCTTTAGTTATAAAAATACAAATATTTTGCAAAATAGATTTCTTTTACAAAAACATGTTTTATTATAGCATTTCTAATGCTAACATTGAGCTGCTGTTTTGTGTGTGTTTACTCACGGCCTGTTCCTGGCAGATCTGTGTGAGTCTCTCCAGCTGCTCTTCTCTCACTGCTTTGCTTTTCTCGTACTGCTGGATCTCCAGCTCCATCTCCACCTTCACCTGCAGCACATACGCTACACAGACACACACACACGCACAACAGGGTCAAAACACTTCAGTGGCAGATCATCGGAACTGCTGAAAATATTTGAAATTTTATTTTAGATATCTGTCTGTCTGTCTATCTGTCTGTCTGTCTGCGTGCATGCAATGGGATGCCCATGGGATGGTCATCATAACCACACTTTTGGACTATTTTAGCCAAAACAGTATTCAAATCAATTTTAATATGGTACGCTTTGTGTGCTTCACACCTATCTATTGGTCATTTTTTTTTTGTTTCAAGAATAAGGTCCAGGATTTAAAATAAAAGTTACTTGTGAAATGTTTTCTCAGCACTACAGTAGCAATAGATAATGATAATCTATTGAGCTCATGTATGTGACAAATTCTGGACCTTTGTCAGTAAAGGGTCGGTCTTTTGAACCCCCCCTGGCTACGAGCCTGATATATGGTATAAAGAAGACCTACCAACTAAAGATGAATGGTTTAAATAAAAATAAATACATAATAAATAAAAAATAATGGAGCAAATGGCTGGCTATCCACAACCACAATATAATTATTCATAATTTAACATTTACATAATTATGGAGGTGATGCATGATTGAGAGAATATTTATTTTTCATTTATTTTTTTGTTGAGGTTAATTTAATATTTTTATAGGTAACTTTTTATTTTGATGGTTTATTTGAGTATTAGTAGATTGTCTGTTCAATATCTGCTGATCCTGCTCCTTCAACAGACATTTAACTGACTATAAGAAACTTTGCAAGTACATGTCAACTAAAACTAACGCTAATCCCAACCTAACAGTCTACTTATAATCTAATGAGAATTAGTCGGCATGTAGATGCAATGTAACTTAAACTCAACAAACGGGCCATCAAAATAAAGTGTGACCTTTTTAGGTATGTGTATTTGTTTATATCATAGACCATTTTGTTTGCGCGTCATCGCACCAACCCCGGGCATACCATACAAGGGCAAAGAGGCGGAGCGTGAGCGGATCTACAGACGCCCTGCTTAGACGGGCTTTCCTAAGGGAGAAACGCTTAATACTTCATCACCTGCGACTCGTTTGTGTTCTGACCACATGTGCTTGGTTGTACACTTTATCAATAAAGTGTTTAGACTTTTAAAAACACTGTTTCATAAGCAACGTCATAAGCGCAATGCTTAGTGGCTCAATGCATTACACATTGAGCCACTAAGCATTGCGCTTATGACGTTTTTCAACAGGAGGAAAGTGCAAATTACTTCCAAACACTTCAGATATAGTCTGTGTTAGTAAATGCAAGGCTATTTATGAAGTCCAGGCAGAACACTGTATGACAACGCTTCAGATGACTATTCTAGAGCCTACAGCTAATAATCTGTCAGATTCTGGAGTGCATTACAGCTCTAAAGAACATTATAAATAATAAATGATCTTAAATAAAACAAATACATTCATAGAGATGGTATATAATTTCACTCACCTGGCAAATTGAGGCCACGTGAATGGCTTGTGAGCACAATTAAGTGCACACAGCATGCCATATCATCTGATAATTGTAGGAAATAATTCCAAAAGGCAACTGACTGTGTATAGTCACATATAACAACACAAAAATACGATGAATATGCAGAGATCAGTGGCTAATCAGCCGTAATCAGCTGAGGTGACGTGACGGCGACCAGCGAGACCTAGCTGTCACTCAAGTGGCCACGCCCTTAATTATGCAAACTTAATATAACCTAATATAAAGGAAACGGATGAGTTATAAAAAAAAAAATCACCCCCTCACAGTTGTCACGAGGGGTAATATTAGCTTTATGAACCAAAATCGTTCTTTGTACCAGGCTGTAAACACCTTTTTTTCTGCTGTAAAGTTGGCCATTCTAACAGTGGTCTCAATAGAAATTGCTCTATTATGGAGCCAGGACTAGCGGAATTTCAATGAATTGCAGTTTCAGTCACTTCAGTATTGGCTTCCTGAGGGAAAGCGGGAGGTTGCCGCTTGGTTTATATATGTTTATATATCGTTTTAGCATCATTGCTGAATTTCTAAATATTCCTTTACATGAAACATACATGTACATAAAATACAAAAATGTATTAATCAAAAATGTTTCCAGATATATTTATATATAATTTGTATTCTAATACTAGTTTTTGAAAGTATATAAATCTTGCAGAAGACTTAATTTACTTTTTAGTTTGCATTGAAATATAATTGCAAAATAATATTTGCAAACAAATGACTAAAAACAACTGAATGAAGAAAATAATGAGAATAAAGGCCAAAGTAAAGAGTGAGTACATGTTCTGCTGGCTGCAGTTCAGTGTTAGTCCAGCAGGTGTCAGTCAGAAAACCCTGACGGTCACAGTGTTCGGTCCTCTGACCGCTGCTGGACTCAACACTCATCACACGTTCAGCTGTGTGTGCTGCTTTCATGCTGAATCTGCACTAAACCACACACACATATAAAACATGCATACTGTTGATAGCCGGCACATTAGCCTAAACCATGATGCAAAATATTAGAGGTGTGTGTAAATAGACAGAATGAATACACACACACACACACACACACCTGAAGAGAATAGCAGCGACAGCACTTTACTTTCAGATTTTAAATGTCTTTAGACCTAAAATGACTGAAGCGGTTTCCAGTACTAGACATTTCAGCTCTTCATATGATGTAAATGGCTGTGAAACACTGCTATTCATATTTGCCATTGCTATTCAAAAATTTCGCTGATGAGTTTCAGAAATGGTTCATGGCTTTTCACAATTAATAATAGGTGTATAAATAATTAATCTAGTGTGATTTTATTATTATTTACAATATATACTACTGTAGTTTCTATTAATATATTAAAATAGCTCTTACTTATGTTCTTCTTGTTTATTATGTTATTATTACCATAGTTATTGAAATATTTCTAGATAGCTTTTGATTATTTTTTTTTTGTTTTCTTTTTATTCCTAGTCATTTTACTAGCAGGTCATTTGAGTTATTGAAAACAAAAAATATTTGTGATTTTGTTTTTTTTTCATTTAACTGGAAATATACACACACAAGACAATTAAAAACACAAAACAAATTTACTAAAACATTGAAAACATTATTTTGCTAAAACAACATGCTTTTATTTTATTTTTATTGCACTTTTTTATTGTTATACTTTGGTCATTTTGTTTTGACATTTGTTTGTTTTCTATTTTATAATTATTTGTTTATAGTTTACTACTGTTTTTTTATTTTATTCCTTTGACATTTCTTTTAATGGTTTTACTTAACTTTAGTATTGTGAGATCAGTTAAGGGCAGTGGTGTAGTCCTAAAAGAAAAGGTGGTGTACTATTACCCACCCAACCCAAATTTTAAATGAATGTTGGCAAAGAAACAACGAAAGTCAAATGTTTCTTTGATTTAGCCTATTATATATACATACATATACTTTGGAAGTCAATGGTTACAGGTTTCCTGCTTTCTTCAAAATATCTTCTTTTGTGTTCAACAGAAGAAAAAAAGCAAAACTTTTAGGGGGGCTGAATAGAAATATAAAGGGGCTAAAGCGACTCCCATGCTGTTTTATAATTTAACTGAATGTTTCAGTGAGACATCACTCAGTTGACTTGTCGTGAGCTTCGAAAAACTCATGTAATTTTTTTCTCACAGCTGATGTGGTTGTCAGGGGTGGGAATGGCGCAAGTTATACAAAAAGGCTCCAATTGCAACATATTAAGATGCGAGTAAAAAAAAAAACAAACATTTGGTATACAGTTAAAGTGGACGTGAACATATACATGTACATTAGGGAAGTCTATTCAGCTATACCTATTCAGCCCCGACTACACCACTGGTTAAGGGATGTCACGATACTGGAATTTGATACCAATCGGTATGGAGATTTTAAAAACCTCCATTTCCCGCTAACATTTGAGCACGTTCTTAAACACGGCTGATTTGCAATTGTGTTCAACAGAAATTACTGCGATTGACCATGAAGCAGTGGCGTTGCGACGGGGGCTTTGGGGGCTTAAGCCATGATGTATTGTCAAAAGCCCCTGATCTTTTGGAATATGTTGCACTTAAATAAAAATTGGTTGTATAACATTTATCTTGTAATCCAAGTACTTAAAATTACCCCATACATCACACACATTTCACTTAATGCAGCGTTTGTGTCGGGTATTTAAACAGTCAAAGCTGTTCGGCAGTACCTGTTTCTACCGGCAGGTGGGGTGGGACTGTTGTCATGCAGCAAGTGTTAACAAAGTCCTGCACACTGCACTTGTCATTCATTCATTATTTTAAGGAGCTGATGAGGTAATCATACACCTGTTTTGCGAAACGGAATAGTTCTAACTACTGATGAAGCTTAATATTTGTTTTCGCAGTATAAAATGTGTGTAGTTTTGGTGAAATAAAATAACTGTAATCAATAAAATGTGCGTCATATTAATGTAAACAAGTGCAAATTATTCAGAACAACGTAAACTGTACTGATATGATATAGATATCTAGACATATTTATCTAGATATGATATAGCCGGTCACATCTGTTTCTGTAATGGTTAAATCACAGTGAGTTCATGCATCTAGCTTATTATTTTATAGCTGAATTCTACTTTAACATGCTATGTCAGTTAGCATCGGATTATAAATCAATTTTATTCTTATAAGAAATAGATGGTGGGCAGGGGGTGTTTAGCGGGGTGAATTAGAACTTCTTTTTTGAGGGGGGTGGGAGGGGTTGGGGTAGAGCTGCACAATTAATCGTAAAAAGATCGCGATCTCGATTCGACCCCCCTAGACGATCTTAATCCAGCATTTATACGATTCTGCCAATCATATTTTCAAGTTCAGGAGGGAAGCAAAGACGGCCGCACAAGTCTTCATGTTGTTTTACATACAATGTTCAGCAACGTGGACACCTCCAAATGGTGTTGAAAGAGTCATATACTGTATTTATAAGGTATAATTCAACCAAAAATGTCATTTCTGTTTTTATGTAATGATGTATTCATGGCCGCGAAATCACAAGTGACGTGAGCTGACCGTGAGCTGTTACCACAGAGAGGGCGGACGCGCGCGCGCCTGTGAATAAAGTCTACTTTAGTAAACAGAACCTGCATAGGCTGTGAATAACAGGTAATAAAGTTGTAAATAACATTCAGTTTGGGAGCCGTGCGGGAAGTATGAACGCAGTAAAAATGAAACCGAAAGCGCGCGCACATCATTTAAATAAACATCGCATTTTAGAGTTATGATTATGACAAGCATTTGAAACGTTTTTCTTTCACAGCGAACACAGAGTGTTGTGCATGAGAATAAATGTTAAACATTGTCAGTATAACTACTCTAGCCTATATAATGTTAAATATAGGCCTAATGCAAGAGGGGAATCTGAAAACGTCTCATTTTACCAGTAGAAAAAAAAGGTCTTACAATGTTGTCAATGACAGATTGCAAGCGTATGTCTCAAACATAAATAATTCAACATCACAATTATGAATAGTTGTATTCTGAATTAACAATAATAATAGCCGACTCATATTGACATTTATTTTACATCTACAGAATCGTGAGAAAATCGTGATTTTTATTTTAAGCAAAAAGATCGCGATTCTCATTTTAGCCAGAATCGCGCAGCTCTAGGTTGGGGCATCTTTGGGGCGAAGCCCCTTATCCCTTTCGACCCTATCAATGCCCCTGCCGTGAAGGTCATCAGTTCACCGAACTCACCGCTGTTTACTAAGTGTAACCACAGATACAGGCACACTGAAGCGTTTTAAAGCCACAATTCACCAGCGGGTCGCTCGTCAGCTTGTAGACAAAGCAGCTGATCGGTGTGACTTTAAAACGCTCCAGTGTTCTTGTATCTGTGGTTACACTCAGTAAACAGCGGTGAGCTTAGTGAACTGATGACCTTCACGGCCAATCACAGTCATATCTGTTGAGCACTGAACACAACGGCAAATGAGCGGTATTTCAGAACGCGCTCAAATGTTCGCGGGAAATGGACGTTTTTAAAATTTCAGTATTGATTGGTACCGAATTCCAGTATCGTGATAACACTAGCTCAAATACTCTCTTTAAGATAGATATTTACTCCCAATCAGAAACTAATACAAAAATAAATATGAATAATTAAAACTAATGTGTTTATATAAAATACTACTGCTAATAATACTAAAATATACTACTGTTAATGATGATTATAATTAAAGCTGTTACCATCGATGATCCTCTTGACCCTCCAGATGCGCAGGGTGATGATCAGGCTGATGGCGTCCCAGGGGCTGCTGGGACCATTGGCCACCGTGGAGGCCACCATTGGGGCCAGGGAGAGGACGATCACCGCCCCGTCAAACACCTCAAAACAACAAACAACAGCATTATCAAGACTGCACCCTCAGCCTAAAACATGCAGAGGTGGCTTTCATATAATCAACTTTTAAATGGATGCTAATTAACTGAGCTTATTTATATATAAATATACAACTGGAATATACAGTACATATTTTGTATTATCTTCCATCTTATCTAATATGTCATTATTGGTGGGAGGCAATATCATGATCAACCAATCCCAGAGCAGTGAACAGTAATTAAATGAATAGGATGATTAGCCAATGGCAGAGCAGTAAACGGTAAGATCAGCCAATGGCAGAGCAATGAATGGTAAATCAGCCAATCACAGTGCAGTGAACAGTAATTAAGTGAATAATATGATCAGCCAATGGCAGAGCAGTTAACAGTAGGATCAGCCAATGACAGAGCAATAAATGGTAAATCAGCCAATCACAGTGCAGTGAACAGTAAGATCAGCCAATGGCAGAGCAATGAATGGTAAATCAGCCAATCACAGTGCAGTGAACAGTAATTAAGTGAATAATATGATCAGCCAATGGCAGAGCAGTTAACAGTAGGATCAGCCAATGACAGAGCAATAAATGGTAAATCAGCCAATCACAGTGCAGTGAACAGTAAGATCAGCCAATGGCAGAGCAATGAATGGTAAATCAGCCAATCACAGTGCGGTGAACAGTAATTAAGTGAATAATATGATCAGCCAATGGCAGAGCAATGAATGGTAAATCAGCCAATCAAATCAAATCACTTTTATTGTCACATCATCAGCAGCACGTGTGCTATGATGAGTGAAAAGCTTAGGAATACAAGTAAAACATACAAAACACAATGAAGTTTGCTAGGAGCTCGCAACACGGCGGCCATGCTCGGCGCCATCTTGTTTTCAATCACAGTGCAGTGAACCGTAATTAAGTGAATAATATGATCAGCCAATGGCAGAGCAGTTAACAGTAGGATCAGCCAATGATAAAGCAATGAATGGTAAAATCAGCCAATCACAGTGCAGTGAACAGTAAGATTAGCCAATGATAGAGCAATGAATGGTTAATTCAGCCAATCACAGTGCAGTAAACAGTAAGATCAGCCAATGGCAGAGCAATGAATGGTAAATTCAGCCAATCCCAGAGCAGTGAACAGTAAGATCAGCCAATTTCAGAGCAGTGAACATTAAGATCAGCCAATCAGAGTGCAGTAAACAGTAAGACCAGCCAATGGCAGCGTGTCTATCAGCTGATGATGTGGTGTGACATTGAGAGAGAGTCATCGTTCATTGAGTTTCAAGGGCTCGTCTCTTCACCGTTTCTCTAATGGGACCCCGGGGAGCTTACCTCTACTTTGTTCTCGATATAATCCCATATCCCGAGCACCACAATCCGAAACACGGTCTGTGAGAGAAGCAGAATGAAAGACACAGAAATCAGGCAGATTAACCAGAGATTAAAGCGGCTCCTTTACGCTCTTTAACTGTTAGAATGTCTGAGGTTTCAGCTCTAAATATCCGATCAGATTTGTTTATGTAGAAAAGAGCAGTGAACTGTTTTATGTTGCTAGGTAGTATCAAATATGAAACATATGGACTGCACAATATATGCTTTGGTCACACTTTATTTTGATGGTCCGTTTGTTAAATTTAAGTTACATTGCATCTACATGCCAACTAATTCTTATTAAATTATAAGTAGACTGTTAGGTTGGGGTTAGGGTTAGTGTAACATGTACTTGCAAAGTTTCTTATAGTCAGTTAAATGTCTGTTGAAGGAGCAGTATCAACAGCAGTGGCGGCTGGTGTTAAAAAATTTGTGGGGGGGGGGGGGGGGGGGGGGGGGGGGGTGGCGCAAAACACCAGAAAAAAAATCTAACTGTTGGTAAAGTAAGAGTGTAAAAGCCATTTTTCAGGTGATGTATCAAAAAACAAAAATATGACTAAAGCATACAATAAATGCATCACAAATCAGTTCATTTTAGTTCAATTTGGGTTTATTATCAGTAATGAAGTAATCAAGATAATCAGTAAACACACACACACACACAAACAAACTAATGTTGCCTAATCACTGGCCAGTAGCACTACTTGAAAATAAATTATGCTCTCCTTTTTTTCTTCTGGCTTGCAAATTTCTCAATAACCTTTTGGTTAAAGTCAGTCAACTCAGTCACCAGTCTCTTCTCTATTGACAGCATAGCCAATGCATTCAGCCTCTCTTGCGTCCTGCTGTTTGAAACAGCACACAGAAATAGTAAAAGGGATGACTTACATGAACCTGCCGGCCAACTCCGTTTGTCATAACAAGTGCTGGAAAAGCCCCGAATATTCGCGCGCTCGCCATCACTTGACTACTGGTGAATTTGCAAAGACGGTCGATCTGGTCCAAGCTTTTTGATTCTTTTTTTTTTCTTCATCCAAACGCCTTGTGAACGGATATCTTTGCAAAGATACAACGGAATTTTCCTTCATCTCGAGAAATTGCATTCTAAGCTCTTTGGTGAGAATGGTCCAATCACATAAGGCCAATCATATAAAAACAAATATGATTTGTTCTAACAACTAAAATGGGAGGTTTCGGGGCGCAGAGCGCTGCACCCCAGGGACAATTTAAAACAGGCCAATTAGAGCTTATCCTCATATCACGTGCATTGCAAAAGTTTGTGTACCTACATAGACACTCGTTAGTCCGGCGCCCCGCACACATATGAAAAAATATTGTTCATACATTTTTTTTAAATAAATGTTAGTATGACTACAATAAATGTTAGAATGTTATAATTAAATCAATTTATTTAGTTAATATTTGTGATAATAAACATTAACATATTAAAGGGGTCTAACTTGAAGGGGGGGGCCGCGCCCCAGCGCCCTCTATTGACCAGCCGCCACTGATCAACAGATATCAAGCAGATAGTCTACTAATACTCTCAAATGGACCATCAAAATAAAGTGTTACCTATGCTTTTAGCATCAATATCGCAATGTGTGAATACAAAATTGTCACACTGCAGGATACAGCGGGGAAAATAGGTATTGAACATGTCACCATTTTTCTCCCATCTAAAGGTGCTTTTGACTTGAAATGTTTCCCGGATGTTGATAACCAAATAAATCCAACGCTATCTCACGGCAATTCGTAACTTTGATTCAGTGAGTTTGAAGCATTTGGGCACAAGGCATTATTAGGTTTGTAGCCTTAACAAAGATTAATTGTATTTAATTATGTAAATAATGAACACTATACAGCTTTATTGTACATTTGATTATTTTATTATAATAAGTTAGACTCCTTTTGTATATTTGCTCTACTGAATTTGTAATTTGTTTATTTTATTTTATGCAGATGCACTCTCCTTTCAAAGTTCTTGTGAATTATCGTAATATTAAAAATAAATAATAATAATAACATGAAAGCAATGTTGAGTTTGTCACATTTTAAACATCGTGTTTTTTTCCTGTTCTACCAAAAGAAAAACTTCTGAAGCAGAACATTTTGTGCGTCTTTGAGAAACACGGTGGTGTTTTGTGCCTAAACTAATAATTTGGGTCAATGATCCATTCAGCAAGACACTTGTTTTGTTTCTAAATGAATCAGCCATTTTGAACAAATCATTTGAATGAATGATTCACCAACACAGAGTTAAGATCATATTTAATGATCTCTGACCTAAACCAGCACACAAACCCAGCAAAATATAGCCTCATTATCGAAAAGAGTGCTTAAAATAAGATATTTTTTGTTGATATCGTAGATTTCAAGCTCAACTTTACACACTAAAGCTGAAAGTCAATGATACAGTGACGCATTCAGCAAGACACTTGCATTGATTCTAAATGAATCAGCCCTTTTGAACAAATCATTTGAATGAATGATTCACCAACACAGTTATAGTGGCATATTTAATTATCTCTGACCTAAACCAGCACACAAACCCAGCAAAATATAGTCTCATTATCGAAAAGAGTGCTTAAAATAAGATATTTTTTGTTGATAATCACAGATCTCAAGCTCAACTTTACACACCAAAGCTGGAAGTCAATGATACAGTAATTCATTCATCAAGACACTTGCCTTGTTTCTATGAATAAATCAGCCATTTTGAACAAATCATTTGAATAAATGATTCACCAACACAGTTTTAGTGTCATATTTATCTATCCATGACAAACCAGCACACAAAAAAACATCAAAATAGTTTCATTATCGAAAAGAGTGCTTAAAACAAGATATTTTTTGTTGATATCGCAGATTTCAAGCTCAACTTTACACACTAAAGCTAAAAGTCAATGATACAGTGACGCATTCAGCAAGACAATAGCATTGATTCTAAATGAATCAGCCATTTTGAACAAATCATTTGAATGAATGATTCACCAACACAGTTTTTAGTGTCATATTTAATTATCTCTGAACTAAACCAGCACAAAACTCATCAAAATATTATGTATTATATTAAAATATATAAATATTAGTTTCATTATGTAAAGGAGTGCTTAAAATAAGATATTGTTTTTGTTAATAACAGATCTCATGCTCAACTTTACACACTTAAGCTGGAGGTCAATACAGTGAATCATTCATCAAGACACTTGCTTTGTTTCTATGAATGAATCAGCCATTTTGAACAAATCATTTGAATAAATGATTCACCAACACATTTTTAGTGTCATATTTAATTATCCCTGATCTAAACTAACACAAAAACTCATCAAAATATAGTTTCATTATGTAAAAGAGTGCTTAAAATAAGATATTTTTTGTTGATATCGCAGATCTCAAGCTCAAGTTTACACACTAAAGCTGAAAGTCAATGTTACAATGACACATTCATCAAGACACTTGCCTTGATTCTAAATAAATCAGCCTTTTTGAACAAATCATTTGAATGAATGATTCACCAACACAGTTATAGTGGCATATTTAATGATCTCTGACATAAACCAGCACACAAACCCAGCGAAATATAATTCATTATCGAAAAGAGTGCTTAAAATAAGATATATAAGAACATTATGGACTAAAGGAAGCTGGAAGTGTAAAAAGCATAATTCTGTAGAAAAAACTGATGTTTCAGCACAATTGCATTCTGGGAAATCATCCATTAGAAAACAACCATCTGAGTTTTGAGAAAGGCAAGAGAGAAGGCTTGGAAAATAAAAAACAAGCACTCCATGAACAGCAAACGTAAATAATGAGCTTGCAGGGGAAAAAGTGTACGCAAGGTAATTCCAAATCTAAGTGATATCCAGATATGTGGCCACAACAGAATTCATGGCCAAATAAACTCAGCAAAACCCATTTCCAGCCTGAATCATTTTTCCCCCTTTCATCTCCTCTCAGAACGCAGCTCATAATTTATCAGTGACCTGCAATATGTATTCATAAACTCAGGAGCGGGAGAGATCTCATGGAAACACTGTGTTTTAGTGACTGCTGACTCAGACGGCACACCGTAGTCTTTTTATCGCTTCTACTTAGCTTATTTTCTTCTCTCTCTCTCTCTCGGGCTGAAACACGTGACCAGTGTCGAAAGTTTTCAGGCGTTCATGTCTCTTAACCTTTATCGATGAGTAAAACGCAGCTGAAGGAAATAAATGCAAGTCTGCTTTAAAAGAGCCAGAGACAAATGCAACTGGATCTGAAGGAATGGGAATCAATAGAAGTGTTAGGACACACACACACACACACACACGTGCACACACACGTTTCCATCCTAAAATAAAGCGAATCTTTTCTAAGTTCGCAAAAAACAAAACAAAAGCAAATTAGGTGCGCTTCCATTAAGGTTTTAGGGGCAAACTGTGGTATTGGTAACCTAGCAACCAACAGTAAATAAAACAAACAAAGAGTGACGGTTTAATGGTCGCTACTTCTGAGTTTATTTCGAACTTAAAAAAGATTCCCTTTATTTTAGGATGGAAGGAGAATTAGGTGTGATTTTTTATTAAGTTTTTAGAGTGGCTGACTGTGGTATTGGTAACCTAGCAACTAACAGTACACAAGACAACATTTTACAAGACAACATGGTTTAATGGTTGCTACTTTTTTTTATTTTATTATTTTTTCGGGGTTTTCGCCTTTATTTGATAGGACAGTAGAGAGTATTGACAGAAAAGAATGGGGAGCAGAGAGAGGGGAAGGACCGGCATAGGACCGCGAGGCGGAATCGAACTCTAGTCGCCGTGAACACCGGAGTGCATGTGTCGACGCACTAACACTACACCACTGGCGCCGACTAATGGTCGCTACTTAACGGTTTATTCTGCAAATGGGATACCATCCTAAAATAAAGGGAATCTTTAGTAAGTTTGCAAAAAATCCCTAAATTGAATTAGGTGAGTTTCCATCAGGTTTTTAGAGGGGCTGACTGTGGTATTGGTAACCTAACAACCAATAGTAAATAAGACAAAACATAAGGAGGAGAGACGATGGTTTATTGGTCGCTACTTCAGAGTTTATTCTGCAAATGGGTTTCCATCCTAAAATAAAGGGAATCTTTTGTAAGTTCGCAAAAAAATCCCTAAATTGAATTAGGTGTGTTTCCATTAAGGTTTTAGAGGGGCTGACTGTGGTATTGGTAACCTAGAAACCAACAGTAAGCAAGACAACATTGGTTTAATGGTCGCTACTTAATGGTTTATTCTGCAGATGGATACTACCCTAAAATAAAGGGAATCTTTTGTAAGTTTGCAAAAAAAATCCCTAAATTGAATTAGGTGTGTTTCCATTAAGTTTTTAGAGGGGCTGACTGTGGTATTGGTAACCTAACAACCAACAGTAAATAAAACAAACAAAGGGAGAAGTGACGTTGGTTTAACGGTCGCTACTTCTGAGTTTATTCTGCAAAAGAGTTTCCATCCTAAAATAAACGGAATCCTTTGTAAGTTCGCAAAAAACTCCAAAAGCGAATTAGGTGCATTTCCATCAAGTTTTTAGAGTGGCTGACTGTGGTATTGGTAACCTGGCAACCAACAGCAAACAAGACAAACAGAGGAGGAGAGACATTGGTTTAATGGTCGCTACTTCAGAGTTTATTCTGCAAATGGGTTTCCATCCTAAAATAAAGGGAATCTTTTATAAGTTCACAAAAAAATCCCTAAATTGAATTAGGTGTGTTTCCATTAAGTTTTTAGAGTGGCTGACTGTGGTATTGGTAACCTAGCAACTAACAGTACACAAGACAAAATTGGTTTAATGATTGCTATTTTTTTATTTTTTTTTATTTTTTGGGGTTTTCGCCTTTATTTGATAGGACAGTAGAGAGTATTGACAGAAAAGAATGGGGAGCAGAGAGAGGGGAAGGACCGGCATAGGACCGCGAGGCGGAATCGAACTCGGGTCGCCGTGAACACCAGAGTGCATGTGTCGACGCACTAACCACTACACCACTGGCGCCGACTAATGGTCGCTACTTAACGGTTTATTCTGCAAATGGGATACCATCCTAAAATAAAGGGAATCTTTAGTAAGTTTGCAAAAAATCCCTAAATTGAATTAGGTGAGTTTCCATGAGGTTTTTAGAGGGGCTGACTGTGGTATTGGTAACCTAACAACCAATAGTAAATAAGACAAAACATAAGGAGGAGAGACGTTGGTTTATTGGTCGCTACTTCAGAGTTTATTCTGCAAATGGGTTTCCATCCTAATATAAAGGGAATCTTTTGTAAGTTCGCAAAAAAATCCCTAAATTGAATTAGGTGCGCTTCCATTAAGGTTTTAGAGGGGCAAGACAACATTGGTTTAATGGTCGCTACTTAATGGTTTATTCTGCAGATGGATACTACCCTAAAATAAAGGGAATCTTTTGTAAGTTTGCAAAAAAAATCCCTAAATTGAATTAGGTGTGTTTCCATTAAGTTTTTAGAGGGGCTGACTGTGGTATTGGTAACCTAACAACCAACAGTAAATAAAACAAACAAAGGGAGGAGTGACGTTGGTTTAACGGTCGCTACTTCTGAGTTTATTCTGCAAAAGAGTTTCCATCCTAAAATAAAGGGAATCTTTTGTAAGTTCGCAAAAAACTCCAAAAGCGAATTAGGTGCATTTCCATCAAGTTTTTAGAGGGGCTGACTGTGGTATTGGTAACCTTGCAACCAACAGCAAACAAGACAAACAGAGGAGGAGAGACGTTGGTTTAATGGTCGCTACTTCAGAGTTTATTCCGCAAATGGGTTTCCATCCTAAAATAAAGGGAATCTTTTATAAGTTCACACCACGCAATTCTTATTCCATACTTCAAATCACGCATTAAACGCAGGTGTTGACACAATGCTAATTTGTAATAATGGGCCCAAAGTGTGTCGAGAAAATATCCCCCACACCATTACACCACTACCAGCCTGAACCATTGATACAAGAAAGGATGGATCCATGCTTTCATGTTGTTGAAGCCAAATTCTGAGCCTACCATCCTAATGTTGCAGCAGAAATCGAGACTCATCAGACCAGGCAACGTTTTTCCAATCTTCTATTGTCCAATTTTGGTGAGCCTGTGTGAACTGTAGCCTCAGTTTCCTGTTCTTAGCTGACAGGAGTGGCACCCGGTGTGGTCTTCTGCTGCTGTAGCCCATCTGCCTCAAGGTTGGACGTGTTGTGTGTTCAGAGATGCTCTTCTGCAGACCTCAGTTGTAACGAGTGCTATTTGAGTACTGTTGCCTTTCTATCAGCTGGAACCAGTCTGGCCATTCTCCTCTGGCATCAACAAGGCATTTGCGCCCACAGAACTGCCGCTCACTGGATATTTTCTCTTTTTCGGCCCATTCTCTGTAAACCCTAGAGATGGTCGTGTGTGAAAATCCTAGTAGATCAGCAGTTTCTGAAATACTCAGACCAGCCTGTCTGGCACCAACAACCATGCCATGTTCAAAGTCACTTAAATCACCTTTCTTCTCCATTCCGATGCTCGATTTGAACTGCAGCAGATCATCACCATGTCTACATGCCTAAATGCATTGAGTTGCTGACATGTGATTGGCTGATTAGAAATTTGCATTAACTAGCAGTTGGACAGGTGTACCTAATAAAGTGGCCGGTGAGGGTAGGTGTATATCACTAACATGATTGTTACATAAAACAAGACCTGCACCACTGACTTTAGATGAGCTTTTAGTTGATCAATGGCGCGGTTTATTTCAGTTGCCTCAAAATAGCAACGTGCCATCAATGCGCCTTAACACACCTTTACTTATCTGGTTTAATGCACAAAACACCCTACTAGATCATTTCATGCTCACAATGTCATTCCATATTCATTTTGAATGTTTGCTAAAATCTTGAATTATGCACCATTGCAAACTTATGCGATGTTAGCTGTCTGTTATTATTGATATTTCCACGCAGAACACAACAAAACCTGATTGGTTGCATCACCTGTCAGTCATGCGGTCTCAAGGGTGGTCACATGACCACTGCTGAAAGTTTCCGGCGGTCCTGTCTTTTGGTCTTTTATTGACGAGTTAAACGCAAGTTGAAGGAAATAAATGAATGTCTGTTTTAAAAGAGCCAGAGACAAATGCATCTGGATCTGAAGAAATGGGAATCAATAGAAGTCAGCTTGAGAACACACACACACACTTAAAGTACAGTAACAGCACTATGTGGAACTGTTTTTTTTTTTTTCCTGGGTTCAATGAAGACGCCCCACAGCATAAACACTGAGACGAGACTCTGCATCAAATACTTCCAAACGTCCCGTCGTGGCACCATTCATTTGAAACGGAGCCTGTCGATAATTGTAAAAGCACCTATTTCTAGAAAGCCTGGTGGCGGAGTGTAAATCACGACTGCCTCAGAGTCAGCATCTCCGCTCTTTTAGTGGCCTCTGACCTTTCAAACGTTCACATCCACACAAACTTTTATTGCTGAGACACTGCGCTTTTAGAGCTCTCAGATGCATCTCCAAAAATGCATTATGTCCATGGGGGGTTGAGAAGTCTAAAATAATATGTCTTTTATTTACCTGAAATGGTGTGGCACAGTGGCTCAGTGGTTAGCACTGTCACCTCACAGCAAGAAGGTCGCTGGTTCGAGTCCCGGCTGGGCCAGTTGGCATTTCCGTGTGGAGTTTGCATGTTCTCCCAGTGTTGGTGTGGGTTTCCTCCGGGTGCTCCGGTTTCCCGCACAGTCCAAAGACATGCGCTATAGGTGAATTGAATAAACTAAATTGGCCGCAGTGTATGAGTGTGAATGAGTGTGTATGGATGTTTCCCAGTACTGGCCGAAGTCGAAGGAAAATGAATGAATTGAATGCTTCCAAAAGTTGCATTTATTTGAGGATGGTGCATTTTAAAGTCTAATATTCCTTTTCTAATTTAACATAACTTCTAAATCGAAATATCTAATTATATAATTGCATTATAAATCATTTGAAATAATTTCTAGTGTATTATATTTTAAATTTCATTTATTCCAGTGACGCAACACTGAATATCCTGCCTCATGACATCACTTTGCAGTGTCACATGATCCATCAAGTCATGCTGCGGTCACACTAGAGCAGTGGTAGGGAACCTATGGCTCTCGAGCCACATGTGACTCTTTGACCAAAAGTATGTGGCTCTCCAGCTGTCTTAGCAGCTATAAAAACTATAACCATCACTAAAAATCAGTTTCCTATCGAAAATACAATTACAATCCCCTTTTAAATTGTAATTTTATACAGCACAATGATAAGAACTCAGTTAACAATAAAAGGACGTTTCGATCAATGTGTGTTTGTGGCACTGTGGATAAACTTTAATTGCGACACCAATAAAGGGCAAACAACTTACATTTCTATGGTAACTTAAATTCAAACAACATTCATGAGTTGTGATGGCGAAAATAAAAATACTATAAATTGTTCTTCATTCATGGACTTGCTCAACATGTGATGCTTCATATTTGTTTATTTTCGAGTTGTGCATGGACATAAATTAAGGTTTTGTTTAAACCTGTATTATTTATAGTAATATTACAAAAAATAATATAGTATTAGTAGTAATACTATAATAATTTTTAGTAATTTATAGTAATACAGTAGCAAATGCATTTTTAAAAAGGCATGTTGAGGTGTGTGTGTGTATATATATATATATATATATATATATATATATATATATATATATATATATATATATATATATATATACATATACACACACACACACATATACATATATATATATATATATACATATACATATATATATATATATATATATATACATACATACACATACATACATACATACATACATACATACATACACATACATACATACATACACATACATACATACATACATACACACACACACACACATCCAAATGGCTCTTTACAAAAATGCATTTGCTAAAAAAAAAATCAGAAATGGCTCTTTGCTGAGAAAAGGTTCCCGACCCCTGCACTAGAGTTTGTGCGTGCAAAATTCAGTTGTACAGCGCTGCAAATAGGGGCGGGATTACACAAGATGATTAGACAATAAAAAAAAAAGCGAGCGATTGGTCCATATTTGACATTTCTGTCCAGAGAGGTCATGTTTCGATCTTCGATTGGCCTCATGCAATAACATGATTCGATTTCGCAGGTCAGAGTTCACCAAGCTTGAACTTTCCAACGCAGCGAACTGCGAGACTTTCCAACGCAGCGAACTGCGAGACTTGCAGCACGAGCTTGAGTTTCCGTTCGGACACATTTGCATGCATATGAATGCAAGTCTATGGGGAGAAAATTGAAGTGTGACCCATGTTTCTTATTATTATCAATGTTAAAATGCAATATTTTAATCAACAAAGATGCAATTAAACTGATTCAGGTAACAGTAAAGAGATTTATAATGTTGCAAAATATTCATATTTCAGGAAATGCTCTTCTACTGAACTTTAAATTTAGCAACTTTTATAATATCATATATAAAAAAACTGATCATTAAAAGGGATAGTTCACCCAAAAAATATAAACTGCCTCCCCCTCAAGTCGTTGTACACCTTTTGAGTTTCTGTTTTCTGTTGAACACAAAAGATGTTTTGAAGAATGCTGAAAACCAGTAAGCATTGACTTCCATAGTAAGAAAAACAAATACTAGAAAGTCAGTGGTTTGTAACATTCTTCAAAACAACATCTTTTATGATGACAGATTTGAATCTTATTTGAGAACTGTCTCTTTAAATGAGAATAAATATAGGAATAAATACATTTTTAAATATATATTATTATTATGATATATCTGAGTTTGGACCAAACATCCAGTCTAATATTGCATGGACTTATTTTTGGGTCAAAATTGATTGATTTTTATTTATTGCCATTAGAATATTATGTAAAGATAATGTTCCATGTATATATTCTGCAAATGTCCTACCGTAAATATATTACAGAATTTAATTTGATTGGTAATACTGTATCCATTGCTAAGAACAATTTTAAAGCCACTAGATGTGTCCCAAATCGCATACTTATGCACTATTCTACGCCACTATTCTAGTGCGTTCACATTGAAAACTCTAAAAATAATAAGTGCACTTTCATTACAAGGATGATGCACTTATTCAACCGGTAAAATGAAGGGTGGATAGTGGGACACTTTACACACTCAACGGCCGTAGCTTTGCTCACGGAAGGGAAGGGGCGGAGCTATCGAGTGCTCATGTTGGAATACTTTATTTATTTTGGATTGTGAAAGCAGCATTCTCTTACGAGAGTGATTATAGCGCCTCCCGATGGTGAATGTGGTTATGCTCATGGCAGGTATTCTTTGGTACTCTGGTCATTTATTTTACTAATTTGGCAACCGTCAAACATCATCAGGGAAACGGTTTGAATTTCTGCTTAGTGAAAAACCATTAGTGCTCCATTTGGGATGAGACTACATACATATACTATGCTGTTAAGTGTGTAAGTGCATAACTGCATAATGTGCCATTTGGGACACAGCTAATGTCTCAATATTTTTATATTTTTGCATCCTCAGATTTTCAAATAGTTTTATCTTGGCAAAATATTATCTGCTTCAAAATGATCCGCTCATGTGTTCATTCATTAGAGGAGCAGATCAGAGCTCGCGCATTTATAGTTTTCAGTAAAGTTTCTGTTTGTGTCAAGCTAAAGGCAACAAACACTATTAACATTTAAATTAACACCGGTGAACAGAGATTATTTGGATACGTTTCAGTCTGTCTGCAAAACTTTTTGTGAACGTTAAGTAAAAACTAGTTTTTACTATGTTGTTTTTGTGTTACTATGTTGAGAAAATACTTAAAGGGAGAGTTCACCCAAAAAAAAACTACTACATCGTCTACTCACCATTTACTTGTTCCAAAGCTTTATGAGTTTCTGTAACCTTTGACTTCAATAGCATTTGTTTTTCATACTATGGAAGCCAATGATTTTTCAGCATTCTTCAAAATATCTTCTGTTCATTAGAAGAAGGAAATTATAAAGGTCTAAAACCACATGAGGGTGAATAAACGGTGTACATTTTCATTTTAGAGTGAACTATCCCTTTAAGCATCTTTGAAAATGTAAGCAAAGCATGAGACATTATTAAGACGTCTTCTCAAAGATGAATGATTACTTATCACATAATTTACTACAACTTCTATGCTAAGCTGCTTTGACACAATCTAAACTGTAAAAGCGCTATAGAAATGAAGATCAATTGAATTGAATTGAATAGAGTGAACAGAATTATCTAACACTCACCTCAGTGAAGAACACAGACAGGATGACCAGGCTGATCCAGTGGATGATACAGGCGAACTGGAATGCATTATTAACTGTGGACACAACGCAAAGAGCTTTTAGTCATTCTGATTTTAACAGTCAAATGATTGTCAAACATGTTTTTTATTATTATTAAATAACAAATACTTTTATTTGCAGAAAGGATACATTACATTTTATAATTAAAGGTGAAATTGAAGACTTACATTACAAAAGATATTTCAATTAACTGTTGTTTAAATAAAAAAAATGTATTATATGCAGACTTAAAACAAACAAACAAACAAACAAACAACAACAAAACCAATTCGTACCATGAATCAAACTTTTGAAAAGCAGTGCATTTAGTGACATGAAGTAACATTTATTTTATCCCACTTATTCTTTGGGTGGTTTGTTTTAGATTAAAATAAAATAAAATAAAATAGTTTAATTGAAATGATCCCTCAATACTGTTTAATAAATCAAATTAATTGAATAAAAAATATTATGAACCTTTATTTTATTTATAGAAGCTCTCAAAAATGTTCTCAAAATGTGTAGGTTTGTAGGCATTATAAGAAAAGTAGGGTTGCAATATCATAAAAATATTAGGAGATTAAATACCATATATTAAATATTAAAATAAATTAAATATTAAATACCAAATACCATATTTTTCCCCTTTTTAATGGCAGACAAAGTTAAAACATTTCTAATAAGACCAGGAAGATTTAACCCTGGTTCAGACGGTTTAGGAATCATTTTTATGAATCAGACTTTTCCAGAATTATTTACGGATTGTCAAATGCTTAGGAGACACATTAAAAAGTTTGAAGGTAAAAGTTGTATTTTAATATTTGTATATAAAACTATCTATAAAACTATTAATCGCGATAAATCTCATCCAAAACAAAAGTTTGTATTTAGATGACTGTGTACTCGCGGTGTAAAAAAGATGAGTCTCGATTTCTGCTGCGACATTCAGATGGTAGGGTCAGAATTTGGTGTCAACAACATGAAAGCATGGATCCATCTGTGGTGGTGGTGGTGGTGGTGTAATGGTGTGGGGGAGATTTTCTTGGCACACTTTGTGCAATTAGTACCAATTGAGCATCAACGTCACAGCCTACCTGAGTATAGTTGCTGACCATGTCCATCCCTTTATGACCACAGTGTACCCATCTTCTGATGGCTACTTCCAGCAGTAAATGCGCCATGTCATAAAGCGTAAATCATCTCAGACTGGTTTCTTGAACATGACAATGAGTTCACTGTACTCAAATGGCCTCCACAGTCACCAGTCCTCAATCCAATAGAGCACCTTTGAGATGTGGTGGAACGGGAGATTCACATCATGTATGTGCAGCTGACAAATCTGCAGCAACTGCGTGATGCTATCATGTTAATAAGGACCAAAATCTCAGAGGAATATTTCAAGTACCTTGTTGAATCTCTGCCACGAGGGATTAAGGCAGTTCTGAAAGCATAAGAGGATCCAACCCGGTACTAGTAAGGTGTACCTAATAAAGTGTCCGGTGAGTGTACTTTAATTTGTAAAAACAATTACGTTAACTTAATCTGTCACTGTCCCGTCTTTTTTTTACACTGTAAAAAATGCAGGGTTCCAAACCATTCCTTCATGTTGTCCCAAAACAAGCTAGCGTAACAAATTTAAGTAGATTGAACCCCCCCCCCCCCCCCCCACCCCCACCCAACAAATCTCCAGAATTGTGTCGTTTAGGCTCACTTTAAATAAGTTGTTCAAACAAGCAGCAAAAATAATATCTTTTTGAGCGCCTTGACCTTTTTTCATTTTATTAAAATAACTTAAAGTATAATTATCAACTCAATTGTCATATAATAAAGAAATGAATCAATCTTGTGATCTGATTACGGCTGAACCGAAGGCATTAGACATCAGTGATATGATCCTGCACTCATCCGCGTCCTGCATCTGTCTATTTATCCGCTCTATTGCTGCCTTCACTTCTCACCCTCTCTCAGCCCATATGTCTTAGTTTGCTCTGTTCACTGATCTGTCCATCGGCCCATTCATCTCCCTCAATCCTTCAGTCCATTAATCCTGCACTCCTCCCTCCGCTCTCATCCATCTCTCCTTCCTCCCTCCCTCCGTCTGTCCGTCTATCAGGACTTTGTAAAGACGGCGGTACGGGCTGACGTATGCTGGTGTCAGATCTCTCTTTAGCGTGCACTCATCTGAGTATGACTGAGGATCAGCGTTCAGATTTATAATGAGGAATGAAAATGACTAGCATATGCCATTCATGAGTGTTAATCTGAAGATGTGCTCATTGCAAACGTTCATTGCTTTTTTTTACTTAAAGTTTGTCTTGTTTCTAGTCCAGATATCTACAAATAATTAAATCAAGAAGCATTTTCTGGACAAGTCAAAAATATTTGTTTTGTTTTCAGAAATAATAAGCAAGTTTTTCCTCAAAGGCACACTTCTACAGAGACCCGGGAGGGACGTGATGGTGGGGGAAAAAAATAACAGTGATAGGAAAATATAATTTTTTAAAGTTTTTGCGCACAGATGTTTTGCGTTCCCTCACAAAACTGTTTTTCCACAAACACTTCCTGTTCACTTCATGCATGTCAACCCTCATGTTTTAGCATTCCAGCATTATCCCGTATTTTACCATTCTATCCTGTTATCATCCTGTCATTCAGTATTTTCCCATCTTTCTCATGTAGTTTTAATCTTGAAAAACACGCTGAAATTAATATAAAAATGTCTGCATTAGAGCTCTTCTTATTGAAACAGAAACATTATTGAAGACTATTGACACAGAAAGATTATTGAAACTGGCCATTTTTAAGTGAGATGCTAATGGTCTAATCCGATTCAATGATTTATGCTAAGCTAAGCTAAAAGTGCTCCTGTCAGATGCGAAGTTCAGCTATTTGGATTCAAAAATCGTAAAACTTAACCTTTTAACTCTGGGAAAGCTGTAAAATGAGCCTATTTCCAAAAAAATGGAGTGTTCATTTAAGAAAAAAAAACCTCAATTTTGACTGATCATCTTGATCTAGAAAATGTTTCTTAAGTTTCATTTTTTAATTATCATTATTATTTTTAGAATTATTATTTAATTATTATTTAAGAAAATCTTTTTTTTTTTTTTGCTGTTCAGCAATGGGAGACTGCGTTTGCATATTGTATTCGTAGTTTTCATTTTCTAAGCAATAAAGTATTACTTATTATGGTTGAAATCAAGATATTTTCTGATTTCCGTGACTCTGATTCCAAGAATGACTTTTAGGAATTAGTCATTATTATTTTTTTTGTTTTATCAAAACCACCAGTTCCCAAATAAATTAAAAAGTGTGATCAGATTTCTTTTCTAATTCCAGTTCTAAAAATGTAGTGTGACCAGTGTAGCTCAATTTCTGAATAAATGCAACTTAAAAGGACAGTTCATCTAAAAATGAAAGGTACTTCCGATTTATTCAGTCAAATGATTGCAAAACAAATGTTTTCGTGAACTCAAAATAACATATTTTGAACAATGTTGGTAACCAGTAGGCAATTGCACTCATAGTATGAACAAAAAGATTCCATCATTCTTCAAAATAATAATAAAAAAAAAAGTCTACAAGCATGCATGTAAACAGTCATTCTGAGCCCAGATCAGCTTCTAAAATGGCCCTGCACTCAAATAATGCTAGCGACACTAGACATTTGCTGTTTGTTTAAACTCTTTATATAAATTGAGCTGAAACACCTGGGAAAACCTTATTGTTTTATGATCAATCCACTTCAGTTTGTAAAGTTAACTAAATTCCTTCATGTTGTCCTAGCACAAATTGATTGTAGGCAACCCAGCATTTTTTTTACAGTGTGAATGCTGTATAATACTCACACTGCAGGAGCTTGGTATCGATGAGCAGTTCCAGAGTCAGTAAGAGCACCACCAGGATGACGCAGGCCACCAGGAAACAGTTGAACCCGGCGCTCAGCAAACACACCTGCCACAGCGCAGCTCTTCTCCCGCAGCACGGCTTCAGCCAGTTCGACCTGCACACCAAACACACAACAACGCTCCAGCATTTCTCAACTAAAAGATTGTGTGTACAAGCTTACTTCTAATTGTACAAAAGTGTTACGACTAACGTTTATTTATTGATTTTTGTTGTGCATTGCATGTGTCTTTCCTTTGTCCCGCCTTCTTGTGTTGTTTTTGTCTTGTCCCATAGACTCCCATGTTAATGTGGTCCAGGTTCTGATTGGCTGCTGGTCGCGGAGAGCTATAATACAGAACTTCCGACAGAGTTCGAAGAGCTCATTTTTGGTGTGACAGGGGTGGCCTGCCTATTTATTTTGATTACTATTGACTTTGTTTACGTTCAGGGAGGAAGGAAAGCTTCCTGTATTCTCTTTAAAGATTTACAGGTTATTTAGTTTATTTACTTTGCAGATTCTTTTGTTTGTTATTTTGAGATTTTATTTAGAGATGCTCATTTAAATTGATACTTTTTTCTATAACAAATCTATTCGATTACTTTCACCTGAGTGTCCGCGTTTGGTTGTCGTCCGAAGGAGATCTTCTGCATAAGTTATTTGTGTTGTTTCCCTTGGGAAATCCACCACCCACAACCTTATTTCGTTTATTATGCCCATGTAGTTTTCCCCTAGGGCGTAATACTAAGATAGATTTACCTGTACACACACTTCTAACTAAAAATTTCCTTCTACTTAAATATGTTTACCTATAGAAACAAACCTTCATGTAAGAGCGGACAAACTTGTATGTATTTATACAGGCAAGTTTATTTCTACTTGTTAAATATATGACACTCTGTAAGTTTTTCAGTATCTGCCAGTATGTTCCTACAGTTTAGCTTTCATATGAATTCAGTTCTTGCAAAACATAAAATGCATAACTCCAGGTATGTTCCGTTGCAGGTTTCGGATTACAAATCCACTAGAGGGCGCTATCTAAAATTGAGAATCTGAAATGCATTACTTTGGGTGCGTTTTGTTGAATGTTTCAGATACACGTCCTTCTTGTACACATCCACGAGAAGGGGGAGCCTGACGTACCTAGCAAACCACTGACAACCTCAACCAAAAGAAAACAAGAGAAAAGGGCACTGTTATCATGCAGCTTTACCTTGATATTGCATTGCTTTTTTGTCTCTTTTGTGAAAGTGTGCTTCGCTGAACTTGAACCCGAGCGATATGCATCAACACTGTATGAGATTAGCTACTGAGCAAACTGACCACGGAAGAAAAGTCGTCCATATAGAGATCAATCGGTTTCATAGACACGGTTTAGTTGTTTTGTGGTATTTATTTGGTGTTGTATATAAAAATAATCCTTTATTATTCGATAATATATCACTGTAAATATAATTAGTGTGAAAAGGAGCAAAAGTTGTTAGTGTCATACTGCCCCCTACTGTTCATTTAAGCTAGAACACAAATGTTTGAGTAAATTTTTTGCAGTTTCACAAGAATGTAGGCTCAATCTCATATTTCCAATGAGTATGTATTATCTTCATGGTGGATTTTGGCTCAACTCTCTTTCATTTAAGGTAAAAGGCCTGCCAAAAATGTCACTTGATTAGTAGCAAATGCATAAGTTTGCAACAAATTTGCAAACATATGAGAAAAGTGCACTGTCATCATGTAGCTTTACCTTGATTTTGCATTGCTTTTATCTCTTTTGTGGAAGAATGCTTCGCTAAACTCCAACCCGATTTGCATTGATACTGTACGAGGTGAGCTACTGAGCAAACTGACCATACCAGAAAAGTGGTCCATATGGAGATCGATCAGTGACACAGATTCTTTACAATTCATAGACACTGTTTAGGTGTTTTGTGGTATTTATGAGGTGTTGTATATAAAAACAATCCTTTATTAGTCGATAATATATCACTGTAAATATAATTAGTGTGAAAAGGAACAAAGGTTGTTAGTGTCATGCTGCCCCCTACTGTTCATTTAAGCTAGAAACTGCAGTCAAACGTATGTTTAAGTAAGTTTTTTCACAAGAATGTCGGCTCAATCTCATATTTCCAATGAGTCTGTATTATCTTCATGGTGGATTTTGGCTCAACTCCTCTTCATTTAAGGTAAAAGGCCTGCCAAAAATGTCACTTGATTAGTAGCAATTGTTTATAGGCTCAGTTTAATTGTGTTTTTCAGATTCGGTTAGGCGGTAAACCTTTCAGTGGACGCTCTTGTGAGTGTGACTCACTTTGATTAATCACATTTTCTCACTATCTCGGTCTCTCGCTCTCTCCTCTAAAAGCAGACTAATTGAATTGTCCTGTTGAGGGTCTTATTCCCTCCTGCATTTGCTGTGTTCCTCTGATTCGCTCTTCCCGACTCTCTTATCATCTCCTGCTACAGTATTTCAATGCCAGATCTCTGATTTGGGCGTGACATCGGAAATTAATTTATCAAGTTTATCATCCAGAAAAACTTGATACGCTCTGTCCGCTCTATTAAAATATTTCTGCTCCTCATTATGATGCTTTGTATGAATTATGCGAGTCTGTTAAACCGTAAACAATCTGAGAAACGTTAAAAAAAAAAAAAAAAAAAATCAGGTGTCATTCTCTTCAGTGCAGCCATCAAATATTATAAGGCAACTTATTAAAATAAAAAAATAATAATACTTTCAGCAGACCATGAAAAACCAGTGAGTGAAATCAAAAGAGATTTGGTCACAGATATGCTCCTGATACTAATGTCATGTTTAAATGCAATGTATAATGTTATTTTCATCAGTTTTCACTATGATTACGAAGTATTTGTTGTGCAGCCTAACTGTTTGGAGTGATTTGTTTCAGTCCTTTTAAATTGAAGTTCTTTAAAGCGGAAGAGCAACCCATTTGAAATGCAGTGCGCAAAGCAGTGGATAAGATACCAGGAGTATTTAAGACGGCATACCATTCAATAGCTCACTGTAGGTTTCCACTGTTATCCCATATAGAAATCTGATATATGCAATTATATGCAAATTACATATTCGTTCATATTTGAAATTTGCATATATAAAATGTCATAAGCAACATACATTTGAAAATATAGCAAAAATGGTAAAAATCAGTCCAGGGCACTCGAAAGATGTGGAAAAAATATTGAATTTAATAAATTAAATATTAAAAAATAAATTTATTGAATATTAAATTATCTTTAATATTTTTCCCACATCTTTGGAGTGCCTTGGACTGATTTTTGCTGTTTGTTCTGATGAATCCCTTGCCCAAAGAGCAGAGACACATTATTTAAGAGCACTTTTTGTTTGATTTTGGATAGCAAAAATGGTATTTTAGACTTTTTCAATCATTGGAATTACAAATATGTTCAGATTAGGGCTGCACGATACTGGAAAAACCTAACATTGTGATATTTTATTTATTCTGCAATATATTTTGCGATATGAATACAATTTCACCAGATGACTTAATATCTCTATTTATTATAATGTTAGATTGATTTTGCAGTGGAAGTGCATCTCCATAAAATCTAATAAACCATCTATAAATACAATCAAGAATAAGATACAATTGAAATAAACCGTTTTATCGTTTTACAAGTCTAACAGCATTCAGGTACAGTCATTGAATAATACAAATAAAAACAGTAATAAAATTACTTATTAAAGTTACAAATAATACAATTCCGAATGCTTTTAAAATCATTAATACAATCACAGGCCTCAAAAACACATGCAAATGATAAATTATAATGCAAACTCAACATTGCATATATCCTAAGATGTGACTATTGCGAATGATCACATTGCAATATCGATACTGAAATGATATATTGTGCATAGCTAGTTCAAATGTAATGTATTAACTTTTATATATAGTTGAAGTCAGAATTATTAGCCACCCTAAATTATTAGCCCCACTGTTTTTTTCCCTAATTTCTGTTTAATGAAGAGAAGATTTTTTTCAGCACATTTCTTAACATAATAGTTTTAATAACTCATTTATTTTATCTTTGTCATGATGACATTTAAAGGCTTAACTAGGTTAATTACGTTAATTAGTCAAGTTATTGTATAATGATGGTTTGTTCTGTAGACTATCAAAAAAAAATATAGCGTAAAGGGCCTAATAATTTTGACCTTAAAATGGTGTTTAATAAATTAAAAACTGCTTTTATTCAAGCCGAAATAAAACAAATAAGACTTTCTCCAGAAGAAAAAATATTATCAGACATACTGTGAAAATTTCCTTGCTCTGTTAAACATCATTTGGGAAATAAAAAAATAATAATAATAATAATAAAACTAAAAAATATTCAAAGGGGGGCTAATAATTCTGACTTCAACTGTATATATATTAGGGGTTCTCACAGTTCGGTTACAATTATCATGCCATCGATTCGGTTCAATTTGATGTCACGGTGCATTGGCGATGTTTTCCATAAACAATTTGATATTTTACTTAGCAACAAGAATTTTTGTAATAAAATTAATAATTTATAAATATATTTATATTTTATTTATTAGTTGTAATAAAATTGTCCTTTAATACAAGCAGTCAGATGTATGTACTGTAATTTTACCTGCTGAAAGAAAACACTCTTTTTGAATGTATCAAACAAAACTAAAGTACATGCACAGAAAATAAACATTTATAGCAAATAAACGAATGTAAACATTATCCTGCTTGCTTTCTGAGCATTGTCGAGCGAGTTCTTAAACGCCTATGATTGGTTCAAGAGAAAAGGCTGCGATTGGCTCTAGCGGTTGGCTCTAGTGCTGTTCAGCAAACGGTGACACGGACACGGCAATCAGCTGATCCATTATAGACGGCGACGCGCTGGAGAAAACTCGCTCTACAGCTACACAGGGGACTCAGAGAGTGAGAGACGGTTTACAGCTTTCATTTTTTCCTATCTGGGTTCTGATGAAAGACTCTCCAGCAAACTCACAAGCAGTGAATTGTGCACAGTAATTACTTGCGGTCTCCTCCCTCGCCATAGTAGGCTACCGCCTTATAATGCATATTTGATAAATGACGTCAGTACATAATAAGTGGTTATGAATATTGCTGAACCGATACCGAATTGTTTGCGTCTGTTTCGTGGTGCATCGCAGAAACTTAAGAAAAAAAATGTACACCCCTAATATATACAGTATATACACACACTTTTATTCAACCAGTTTTTTTTTTTACCAGAAATGACACAATCTTCTCCTAAAAGGTAATACGACGATATGTAATGACGCATCATTGTGGAAAAAAATATAACTATTTCTCCACTTTTATTGGCTACAAATCAGATTTCCATATGGGTGCTCAGCCAATACCGGAATCCAGAAATTCCACACGTTTTGGCACCACGTGATCTCTCTTTCATCTCTTTTTTTTCATTGAAACCTTGGAACTTGAGCATTTGCGCACTATTTTCCACACTGAGCTCCAAGCCCGTGCTGTGCATCCCGGGCTCCTTCTCTTGGGAACGGATTCTGATCTTGGCAGCTCGGGAAAGACTGATCAGTGTGGCCAGACTGACCTCATCCTGTGGCTCTCTGAGTTGCATCCACAGACACACACACGCACACAAAACACACACCACCATCTGGAGAGTACAGACTCCACTTATCAGGCGCAGCCAAAAAGATGATTGCTTAACAGCATGGCCGCGCCTTCATTTGATCAGATGGACTATATTTGCATGCTTTGGGCTTCGCCCTTGTGCGGTTCGAGCAGGAAGGGCAGATCAGACATGGAATCTGTGTGCTTGGCTGAGCGCTGGTGTCTAATAATACCACCGAAGCACTCTGTAACTTTACGCCCTCTTAAAAGTGCAAACTCCAAGTCCCCTGATGGCTCCACGACACTGAGGCCTAATCAGCAGATACTGCTTTTCATTATCCTTTGATAACATTTAACGGTCCATTTACAAATTGTTGGACAGATTGACCCTTAGTGATATGTGATTTTTAATGGCATAATAACTATTTACAATGACTATACCACACTACTTGACAAAGGTCTTGTAGATTATCCAAGTTTTAGGAACAACAACTAATAACTTGACTTCTAGTTGATCATTTGCTATTAGAAGTGACTTATATGAAAGGCAAAGGCCTCTAGATTACACTTATTTGACCAAAATAAAATATGGTCATGCCTTGATTTTTAATTATTTAATTAGGACAGTAAGGTCTGACTTTGCTTAGACTAAAGTCTTGTCACTGAAGAGAAATAATGTACAGTATAGAATATTAAGTCATGCTGCAGTGAAGACAGAATGAATATTGTGTCTGACTCCCATGAGCTTGAAGGACTGCATCCATACATCTCTGCAATGACTCAAAGCACTCATTAATAAAGTCATCTGGAATGGCAAAGAAAGCGTTCTTGCAGGACTCCCAGAGTTCATCAAGATTCTTTGGATTCGTCTTCAATGCCTCCTCCTCCATCTTACCCCAGACAGGCTCAATAATGTTCATGTCTGATGACTGGGCTGGCCAATCCTCGAGCACCTTGACCTTCTTTGCTTTTAGGAGCTTTGATGTGGAGGCTGAAGTATGAGGAGCAGCGCTATCCTGCTGAAGAATTTGCCCTCTGCTGTGATTTGTAGTGTAATGAGCAGCACAAATGTCTTGATACCTCAGGCTGTTGATGTTTTTTTTTTTTTGCCATCCACTCTGCAGATCTCTCGCACGCCCCCATACTGAATGTAACCCCAAACCATGATTTTTCCTTCACCAAACTTGACTGATTTCTGTTAGAATCTTGTGGGTTCCAATAGGTCTTCTGCAGTATTTGTGATGATTGGGATGCAGTTCAACAGATGATTCATCAGAAAATCTACCTTCTGCCACTTTTACAAATGATCAACTAGAAGTTATTATTTATTGCTCGTACAACTGGGATCGACGACAAGACTTGTCAGCTTGTGTTTGTGCATATAAAATTTTCCAACATCACTTGCCAGAGTAAAGGTGTCTAAATCCCAAGAGGTTTCATTGCAATTTCCAATTTGTTGACAATGCTAGGTGGTTCTGGAAAGGCACTGTTAGGATATTAAAGCAACCCAGGCTCATTGAAAATATTTACTTCAGCCTAATTTTTTTCCGAAATGTAAAATACATTGCCTTAAGGACATTTTGTTGCACGTTTCAGATGACAAATACACTAGAGGGCGCTGTCTACTTTTTTGTGAATCTTAAATATGTTACGTTTTGTTATACAGCTGACGTCACAATGATTATTATAGTTATACTGGCTACATTTAGTAATCTAGGCCACTTACAAATTATGAACACCACAAGTGATTGGTTGACTGTTTGGATGGTTGCCAAGGTATTGGTAGGTGGCACTGGTGGGTGGCTGGTAAGTAAGGCGTTTTGGCTGGTTGCCAGATCTACATCTATATTAAGTCCTTTAACGTTATTTCACCCTAACCAGCTCTAAATGGGGGAATATCACAAGCAAAATTGCTTGCCAAGTTGCAAGGCTGATTTATACTTCTGTGTTAAGCGTACACGTATGCTCCGGCGCAGCCTTCGCGCGGTCGCAAACCCCTCGACCGTGACCTATGCCGACGCTGACCTCTCAAAATATGTAACTACACATCGCAACGCATGCAGCGAAAGCTCTGTGATTGGTCGGCAATATAGCAGTGACAAGTGTGGGTGGTGCTGAGAGCCAAGAGCCCCATGGAGAAATTGTTTACAAGTGTCCAGTCCTGTGCAGGAGCTCCGGATGTAAACTTTTGTTTTGTGTTTATATTATGATTAAAATTGTTGCACATCCACCAGTTTCCACCTCAGAATAAGTGAGTTTTACTACTTGTACATTAAGGTAGCGTTCAGAAAAAAACTAAACACCAGCGAAGGCATTATTAGATGGATGCTAAGGTGAATGGTTAACGAGACATTTGCAGATTGATCATAAGGTGTTCTGGATTGGGTGCAAGAGGTGGCTGCAAGAGCTACTTGGATGGCTGCCAAACAGTTTCTAGGGTGTTTTGGATAGCATTTCTAGGGTGGTAAAGTTTATGGTTAATGGTTGGGCAAAGTGTTTCTTGGTGGCAATTAGGTTTTTGTTGGGAGTGTGTTCTAGTTGCTTAACAGCACATTACTAGGCTATTTCTAAGGTCATTTAGGGGATTGTGTTTACAGGGGTTACTGGGGAATTTGCTTCTAATTGGTTGCACAGAACTTATTTCAATTTGCGCAAAATGAAAACAAAGTAATGCCAGCGGTGCAACAACTTAAAGTTCAGAGTTTATAAGAGAAACAGTTTTCACTTTAATTACAAAGAGAGAAATTGGACTTCTCAAGCTTTCATTTAGTCTTGTAATTGGTTTCCTATAAACTATAAAATATAAAAAGTGTCAATGCTATTTTATAAAATAATGGTGTTGTGAAATTAATCAATGTATGATAATCATGATAACGAATTATAATGATAATGAATAAGGAAAATCATTGCATCCCTAGGTATAACAGATGCTTTAATGCCACACCACAATCAATTGGCTGGGCTGGTTGCAAGAGCACTGTTAGGGTATAATAGATCAGTGTTTCCCAATTGACCCTTCGCTAAGGCCCACCCTCCTTAGTTACTGTTGCTACGCCTGTCAAGCTTTCGTGCCTGGCACGTCTATTACAATATGTATGCGCTGGTGTCAGACATTGCCAGGGATATAATTAGTCATTTTTGGTGAACAGGTGAGATATCAGAGTAAGCCAGACAAAAAAGGACTGCAGTATGCATTACAGAGGTATATTCAGGACATAATAGGCAACCGATTAGAAAATAATTCAATCAAAATTGAAGCTAGGTTAGCCTCACCATTCAACAGCTTAGTTCATGCACAGCAGGAAATAAAATATTTTAAAATATATTTTAAAATATATTTTAAAATAATCTAATTATAACTAATTAAACTGCGATTTCTCCTTTTTAGCCCAAAAGCCTGATAGATTATTGTTGTGCAATGAAATATAGCATTAGTAACCGGCAAGGAAACACGCATGGACAGTGCTTCTACAGAATTCATTTATAGAAAGAACAGCCAGAAAGGGGAAACTGATGGATTTGTGCTGAATATTAGCATCATTGGCCCATAACAATACACAGTACCTATAACTGTCAGTATGTTTGTGTGCTTTTTATACAATTTCTATTCTAATTTGCAGTTAAGTGGAATAAATAAATACATTGAAATGCAAATCAAAATATAAATAGCAGAAGTGAACAAATAGATTTTCCCTACCTGCAAATATTAATCAGACACCAAATATAAAAGCAGGCGCTAACTCGCTATAAAATCGTCACCAATGACTAAATCTCCAAAAGACTGACGAAAACATCAGTGAATTGCAGCTCTGACATGGACATGAGGGTTATAAATGACTGAAAAACAGCAGCGGGTGAAGTATACTAAGCGCAAGTGCTCAGATTGGGATCACATCTCGGTTTTGTTCTGTTGATATGTAATTTCAAATATTCGTAGCTTGAAACAGATGGAAATATGACTGCTATTAGTATGACTACTATGGCGAAGGCTTAAACGGAGCAGCGCTCATAATACCGAGCGAAAAAAAGAGAAAAAGACAGCTGTGAAACACAACCTGCTTGGTATTTTTGTAGGAAATAAGGTTTAGATCTTTTTCAAGAGTTCACACTTAGCTGATGATTGATAATAAAGCTTGTTTGGCGTGCTGTCCCGGGAGAGAGCCCTGAGCTTATAAGATCCTCGAGCCCTGGGCTCCCTCCCGTTTGCAGGGCGAGAGGGGAGTTTGAGCTTAGGTAGATCTCGATAAACTCCCCCGGCTTATTCTAGCTGAATGGTGGAAATGGATGACTGAGGAGAGGAGTGCTTGCTTAGAGCTTGACTATGGTATCAATTTTGTGTGTTCAATTTAATTAGGGTGCGAGTTATTTGGACTGTGGGAGGAAACCGGGGAACTCGGGGAAAACCCACGTGAGCACGGGGAGAACAAGCAAAACTCCACACAGAAATGTCATCTGATTTAGTAGGGACTTAAACCAGCGGCATTCTTGCTGTGAGGCAACAGTGCTAATCACTGGGCCGCCGTGTCGCCCATTTAAAAAGGAGGGAAAGTAGAGGTGGGTTTTCTTTAAGATGAAGATATTGAGATAAGAAAACTCGGGTTATTTATAGTGAGTTAGGAGTCGTCTGATTGGATAATCGATCATGGGCTAATGCTGGAACAGCTGAAAACAATCATAAGCACGTGATCCTATCGAAATTTGTTTATACATAAACTTCACTCAGGGTAAGCAGTGTGTGAGTTATTGCTGTCTATCACTGAATGTGTCAGGAATATCAAAACAAAACCAACTTAAGTCCACTCCTTTAGTGCCCCACACAGAGCTTGATCCACGCTGGCATTCTCCTCCTGGGTTTTAGGTTTTGAAAAGGGAAAAAATTCCACCACCCCATCCAAACTTACCGGGTGGTATCAGATTTGCACAATCCATATGCACAACGCTTTGGCTTGTTTCCCTCGCTAGAAAGCTTGACAGAGCCCCTGCGCGTAGCTACTGTTGCTAAGCCACGATTGGTGGGTGGCGTATTTTGGGTGTGGCTAAGCGAAGGGTCAATTCTGGTCCTCAGATCCCCCTACCCTACACATTTTGTATGCGTTCCTTATTTAACACACCTGATTTAGATCATCAGCTTGTTAACAGAGAGATCCATGAACTGATCCTTGTGTGTCAAATAAGAGAGACATACAAAATGTGCAGGGCAGGGGGTCCCGAAGACCGAAATTGGGAACCACTGTACTAGTTGACTACTAAATGGTTGTTAGACGGTTGTGGGCGGTTTCATGTCTAGATAAATTAACAAGTCTCTCCAAATTTCTCTGGTATTTAGATATGGCTTAGATCTCTCCTTCGGTGTAAGTTTGTGTCTTTCTGAAGCCTAGCAGGACATCTCGTTTACATCTAATTCAACAGTCTAACAAGTGTAGTGACAGCACAGGAGTGATAATTTGGGTTTTACAGGTAATAAATAAAGACGGATAGAAAGATTGTCCAGATACAGGTGTTTCTGCTTTCAGGATGGAGCAGTAAAGCACAGCACACTGACTGATTATCCAGGATTCACCCACACTGAGGTGTGTTCTTGTGGAAGATAAAGCACTATAGAGAAGAGTAAACAAGAAAGGGACCAAAGGGGTTTGTACATTATAGACTTGTGGAAACAAGGATGATTTTCACTCACGTTTATCACTGATGTTTGATGCCTTGTGACTAAACAAAGTGAATCAAATAGCTATGTTTCCATCTAAAGACGTGGATTAAATCTGGAATATCACATTGAACATTTGAGTATAAAGCACCATTGAGTTAAAGAGAAGAAAACCTCAACTTCTCAATAAATGATAGACAAGATGGCGGCGCGTACACATCGCGAGGCTCGGCGTCTCTCCAGTTGTTAGACATAAACTGCATTTCCTTTCCTTGTACTTGTACATGTGTAATGACAATAAAGTTGAATCTAATCTAATCTAATCAAAAGTAATCTGGAATGGCAAAGAAAGCGTTTATGCAGGACTCCCAGAGTTCATCAAGATTCTTTGGATTCATCTTCAATGCCTCCTCCTCCATCTTAGGCCCCGTTTACACTAATGCGTTTTCGTTTTAAAATGCATAAGTTTTGCTACGGTTACGCCATTCGTCCACACTACGCCGGAGTTTTCGAGCCCCGAAAACGGAGCGTTTTGAAAACGCTGGAGAGGTCGTTTTCATTCTAAAACGCTGCTGCTCCGTCTCAGTGTGGATGGTGGAAAACGGAGACATCTGAAAACGGAGGCGTGGCTGCTGAGATTCGCTACCTGATTGGGGCTTTTGGGTCATTGCGTACCCTTCCCTTATTCGTCAAGCCCCTATCACGTGACTATAACACTGCCAGAAGACGGCAGACCAGCCTTCACTGTAAACAACAACATGGACACAGAAATGGGAGCGTTGTTTGCACTATTGTCTGTTTAGGCGCCATTGTGCAGTTAAACTCTGCCTTTTTTACTACAGCAGCTGCATATATTCGCAAGAGGCAAGCTATTGTTCGAGCACTCGATAATCGCTCGCGTTCATCGTTCAACCAGCGTTTGTTGACTAACAATAACCAAATGCCGAGCGAGACACATGCTTCCTGTTTATACTTGAACGCGCATGCCCAGAGTGCGCGAATGGTCACATGATATACGTTTTTGGTTGAGTAGTGTGGATGGAGATATGTTAGATAGAAATGCTAGATGAAACGGACGCGGATTGTTTTTGATCTAAAACACCGTTTCAAAACGAAACGCACTAGTGTAAACGGGGCCTTAGCCCAGACAAGCTCAATAATGTTCATGTCTGGTGACTGGGCTGGCCAATCCCGTTCAACCCAGGATTCATCAGAAAAATCTACCTTGTGCCACTTTTCCACATGATCAACTAGAAGTCAAGTTATTATTTATTGCTCGTACAACTGGGATCGACATCATTCAGGTAGCGTATATGCATATATAATTGTTCTGGAAAGGCACTGTTAGGATATTAAGCAACCCAGGCTCATTGAAAATATGTATCTCTGCCTAATTTTTTGCAAAATGTAAAATACATTGCTTTAACATTTTGTTGCACGATTTAGATGACAAATACACTAGAGGGCGCTGTTTACATTTTTGTGAATCTGAAATGCATAAAAAGAAGAACCAATTTGGCATCGTACAATGTCTAATGTGAAACATCGCGATGGACGATGGCATCGTCGTCGTAGGCGGGGGGGGGGGGGTGGTTGTTGATAAAGATCAATTAATTCATAACAAATTAATTAATTGTAGCCTATCGTTTTCACTACCTGACCCACATGGTCTTTGCTTTACCCATCACTAAACCATAAATAAAGTTACACACAAATTACCACCTGTCAATCACTTGTTTCTGCGGGACTCTGGCATGAACAGGCGGAGTGATCAGACTCGTTATAATGGCTTTTTCCCACAGCTGGTGGAGGAGACGAGAGTTGTTTGGAGTTCACTGTAATTTGTATTGTGATTGATAACTTATTTTATTATTATTATGAGGAAATAACAAGTAAAGATGCTAGGACTTGACCGTTTTGGTCGCACATGCGATCAAACATGTGAACTTGCTGAAGTAAAAAAAGGCCGCAATGCTTGCCCCGCCTTTGTGCTCTTCTTATTGGCCCACTGCTCTAGAACTGAACGTGAATGGATTGGTTAATATCAGCTGTCAATCACTCAGTCAATGCCTTCTGCCTTCAGATGACAGGGGCTACAACCGCGAAAATGTGAAGCGCTGAAGATGAGAGAATGAAAATAACACTGACAGATTTAGATTTAGAAACCCTAATGTTACTAAAAATGGCACATCTTATTAGTGAGCATGTGCTGAATGTTAATCCACCATTTACACTTTTCCAAGAGTGGATAAAAGACTTCCAGTGGCTTCAAGTCCGCTATGAAAATAACTAAAGGCATTCACTGTAAAGTCTGTGGGATGGGGTTTGCAGGTAACAGCCTTTGCCACTGAATCTACACATTTTAAGCATGAGAGGTGCTGTATAATCCTTCATTTATTCCTCACGATGCGGTCAGCCGTGCAAGCGGCAGCTATATGTAAAATTTAACACAGCTCATGAAAAGACCGTTATTGCTATTAAGATGACATGCAAATAATTAGTTATATATCAATATAAGTGTGGGGCGGGGCGATGGATCACGATGCCGGCTCAGCATCATGAAGTTTATCGGCCATCGGCGATGGCATCGTCTATCGGCCCAACCCTACTGCTCAGCATTTCAGTATTTTTAGGAAAGAGTGAAAAACATGTATTTTCATAATGTTTGGACACTAAAAAGAGCTGAAACACACTGTCCTGGGAATAACAGGACGTCTGGTCACCCTCAGTTAATCCCTGTACCTTCCATCTGAACATCAGCATTATTGTGCAGCAAAATGAACTTTAGTATTGCAGCGTGTGTTATTGTAGTAGCTACAGTCTGGAAGGGCAAACAGAGACCACTGGGACTAGGAGAGGTGGTGAAACAAGACGATGGCTGGAGGTTGCTATTTTATGCTGAGCGAGCAGCAGCTAGTCAAGATCAAACCCAATCTCATGACCTGTATGGACTCCTTTCACAAGACTGTTATGACTCGTTTAACGCTCATCAGCATCTTAAATCCTTGAAAGTTTTTAATATTTTGCCTTTAAAAAAAAAGTGTGCACATTTATGTGCATGTACACTCCCCGGCCACTTTAGTAGGTACGCCTGCCCACCTGCTTGCTAACGTAAATTTCTAATTAGCCATTCACATGTCAGTAACTCAATGCATTTAGGCATGTAGACACGGTCAAGACGATCTGCTGCAGTTCAAACAGAGCATCAGAATAGGGAAGTAAGGTGATTTAAGTGATTTTGAACGTGGCATGGTTGGAGTATTTCAGAAACTGCTGATGTACTGGGATTTTCACGCACAACCATCTTCAGGGTTTACAGAGAAAGGTCTGAAAAAGAGAAAATATCCAATGAGCGGCAGTTCTGTGGGTGCAAATGCCTTGTTGATGCCAGAGGTCAGAGGAGAATGGCCAGACTGGTTCCAGCTGACAGAAAGGCAACAGTAACTCAAATAACCACTCGTTACAACCGAGGTCTGCAGAAGAGCATCTCTGAACACACAACACGTCCAACCTTGAGGCGGATAGACCACACCGGGTGCCACTCCTGTCAGCTAAGAACAGGAAACTGAGGCTACAATTCACACAGGCTCACCAAAATTGGACAAAAGAAATTTGGAAAAACGTTGCCTGGTCTGATGAGTCTCAATTTCTGCTGCAACATTCGGATGGTAGGGTTAGGATTTGGCTTCAACAACATGAAAGCAGGGATCCCTCCTGCCTTGTATCAGCGGTTCAGGCTGGTGGTGGTGGTGTAATGGTGTGGGGGATATTTTCTTGGCACACTTTGGGCCCATTAGTACCAATTAAGCACTGTGTCAACGCCACAGCCTACCTGAGTATTGTTGCTGACCATGTCCATCCCTTTATGACCACAGTGTACTTATCTTCTGATGGCTACTTCCAGCAGGATAACACACCATGTCATAAAGCGTGAAACATCTCAGACTGGTTTCTTGAACATGACAATGAGTTCACTGTACTCAAATAGCCTCCACAGTCACCAGATACCCACCAGTTCTGAGTTTACCCAACTATGACTGAGAAACCCAGAAATGTAAAAAGGGTCCATTAGATGAGTGTTTCCCAACCCTGTTCTTGAAGGTACACCAACATACACATTTTATTCAACACCTGAAACCATAAAAAGAGTCTCCAAAACCTAAAATGAATGGGTTGGATAAGGGAGACATTCAAAATATGTACTGTTGGTGTGCCTCAGGGAACAGGGTTGGGAAACATTGCATTAGAGTAAAGGATCTGAGGTGGGAAGGTTCAACCCAAGCTTCAGCAGAAAAAGCTGCTGTGTAAGAAGGACATTAGCTGTCTCCTGTGGACGGTGACTGGATCTCTTTCACCTTCCCTTCACAGAGTCACAGTAGAGCCGGATCCTGGTCTCATGAGAGAGCGGGAGATGCTCTTGCTGGCTCAGACCACAGAGGAATCTGTCTAGAGGTGACAGACATTCAATTGAGTGTAACGGTGTGTTTCCACTACAGTGTCAAATCTGCGCTCAGTGCTGCTGGCAACAATACAACACCACTGCTCTGAAGTGTCAAATTTATGGATGTCTGTTTTAAGGAGGACGTTTATCCCACATACATTGTCACACGTGCCAGAAATCATCAATGCATAAGCACACGGGCATACAGTCAGAATTATTAGCCCCCATTAATATAATTTCTAATTTCTGAACAATCAAGAATGCATGATTATATGGTGTGAAGGCTTTGCAATCAAAAACATGTGGCTATAATGGAAGTCAATGGGGCAAAAACAGCCCCGAACATAACGGAAGGGTAGTCCATTTAAACAATACTCAAGGGATAAAAGTTAAATTCTGCAAAAGGAAGATATATCCCTTTCAATTAAACCTTAGCAGGTATTGTTTATACTCAGGCAGCAACATTACACAACACTACAGTCTACAGTTACAAAAATTGAAATCAGTCAAAGTCTCCTATAAAGAAAACATTGACTTTCAGGTCTGTCACCATAATCAATATATCGACATATCGCACAACACATGGACATGACCTCAATCGTTTTTGGTGATGTAATATACCCTCACCGGACACTTTATTAGGTACACGTTACCAGTACCAGGATGGACCCCCTTTTGCCTTCAGAACTGCCTTAATCCTTGGTGGCATAGATTCAACAAGGCACTGGAAATATTCCTTCGAGATTTTGGTCCATATTGACATGATAGCATCACACAGTTGCTGCAGATTTGTCGGCTGCACATCTATGATGTGAATCTCCCATTCCAGCACATCTCAAAGGTGCTCTATTGGATTGAGCTCTGGTGACTGTGGAGGCCATTTGAGTACAGTGAACTCATTGTCATGTCCAAGAAACCAGTCTGAGATGATTCACGCTTTATGTCATGGCGGGTTATCCTGCTGGAAGTAGCCATCAGAAGATGGGTACACAGTGGTTATAAAGGGATGGACATGGTCAGCAACAATACTCAGGTAGGCTGTGGTGTTGACACGATGCTCAATTGATACTAATGGGCCCAAAGTGTGCCAAGAAAATATCCCCCACACCATTACACCACCACCACCAGCCTGAACCATTGATACGAGGCAGGGTGGATCCATGCTTTTTATGTCGTTTCATGCAAGGTGTGGTCTTCTGCTGCTGTAGCGCATCCGCTTCAAGTTTGGATGTGTTGTGTGTTCAGAGATGCTCTTCAGCAGACCTCGGTTGTAACAAGTGGTTATTTGAGTTACTGTTGCCTTTCTATCAGCTGGATCCAGTCTGGCCATTCTCCTCTGACCTCTGGCATTTGTGCCCACAGAACTGCCGCTCACTGGATATTTTACCTTTTTCTGACCATTCTCTGTAAACCCTAGAGATGGTTGTGTGTGAAAATCCTAGTAGATCAGCAGTTTCTGAAACACTCAGACCAGCCCGTCTGGCACCAAGAACCATGCAACGTTCAAAGTCACTTAAATCATCTTTCCTCCCCATTCTGATGCTTGGTCAAGAGGCTCTGCTGCGGTTCAAACCATCTCTACATGCCTAAATGCATTGAGATGCTGCCATGTGATTGGCTGATTATTAATTTGTGTTAACGAGCAGTTGGATAGGTGTACCTAATAAAGTGGCCGGTAAGGGTATAGTATATCGGCCATACAAAAAAAAAAAACAATTGGCGACGGTGGGGCGCAGTAGGTAGTGCTGTCGCCTCACAGCAAGAAGGTCGCTGGTTCGAGCCTCGGCTGGGTTAGTTAGCGTTTAGTCTGTGTAGTTTGCATGTTCTCCCCGCGTTCATGTGGGTTTCCTCCGAGAGCTCTGGTTTCCCCCACAAGTACAGGTGAATTGGTTAAGCTAAACTGTCCGTAGTGTATGTGTGTGAATGTGTGTGTATGGATGTTTCCCAGTGATAGGCTGCAGCTGGAAGGGCATCCGCTGCGTAAAACAGATGCTGGATATGTTGGCGGTTCATTCCGCTGTGGCGACCCCAGATTAATAAAGGGACTAAGCCGAAAAGAAAATGAATGAATGATGAAAAAAAAACTATTCTAGCAACATTTTAGCTGATTGTGCAATATCTCTATCTCTATTGGAGACGTCAGTGTCAGTATGGTTAAAACACACTCTAGTATTTACTATAAATTACTCTAGTATATTTTCATGTGGGTGTCTGACAGCTGAAAATAGATCTGGTAGCAGATATCGCAGCCTCTGTTACTTTTTACCTTGCACTTTTTTGTTAACGTTGATTATTATTTATTTATTTAGGATATACGCTTTAACATTCTGATTCCAATGCCTCATAATTAAATGAAATATTCTTAAGTATAAAATTGCATTGTGATGACATTATATTGTCCTTCTGGCATTATATAATGAGGGGCATAAAACGGTCTTAAAATGACAATAATATCGTTTACCGCAATATATTTGGGTGCAATATATCGTACAACAAAAAACAGATATCGTGACAGGCCTACTGACTTTAAAATATTTAGCAGCACACAATAGCGTACACACACACACACACACACACATGCATTTAAGCAAAATCTAGCAATTGGAATTTCCACATGTGAAATGCTAGTTTGCACTTTTGCTAACCCCACACACGCACACACACACAGCAAACAGCAAGGAGGAAAGTGTGTGTGCGGGAGTGGACAGGTTTATAGAGACATCAGTATCAGCAGTATGCAGGAGAGAGACGGATTGGAGATCGGCAAACAGGCGAGCGCAGAGGACTGAATTACACCATGAAACTGATCGATGGCGAGCTGGAGAAATGTGCTGTCATACATGCCTCTCGGTCAAACGGGCTTTCTCTCGCTCCAGCTCCAGGAAAACTCCAAGTTTGAAAGCAAACAGAGCTTCAGAATGATTGATGTTAAATGTTTTTCATAGGCAACAGTCATTGATGTACGCCACAGTTTTGACTCTCGTGCACAATACAAGGTTTGCTAAGTCACTAAGCTAATGTGCTATACAGTGCATCCAAAAAGTATTCATAGCACTTCACTTTTTCCACATTTTTTTATGTTACAGCCTTATTCCAAATTGGATTAAATTTATTTATTTCCTCAAAATTCTTCACACAATACCCCATAATGACAATGTGAAAAAAAAATTATATTTTTTTTTAATTGTTGCAAATTTATTAAAAATAAAAAACCTGAAAGATCACGTCTCAATATTTTGTTGATGCACCTTTGGCAGCAATTACAGCCTCAAGTCTTTTTGAATATGATGCCACAAGCTTGGCTCACCTGAATTTTTGCCTATTTCTCTTTGCAGTACCTCTCAAGATCTATCAGGTTGGATGGGAAGCGATGGTGTACAGCCATTTTCAGATCTCTCCAGAGATGTTCAATAGGATTTAGGTTTGGGCTCTGGCTGGGCCACTCAAGGACATTCACCGAGTTGTTGTGAAGCCACTCCATTGATATTTTGGCAGTGTGCTTTGGGTCATTGTACTGCTGGAAGATGAACCGTCGCCCCAGTCTGAGGTCAAGAGCACTCTGAAGCAGGTTTTCATTCAGGATGTCTCTGTACATTGCTGCATTCATCTTTCCCTCTATCCTGACTAGTCTTCCAGTTCCTGCTGCTGAAAAACATCCCCACAGCATGATGCTGCCACCACCATGCTTCACTGTAGGGATGGTATTAGCCTGGTGATGAGCGCTGCCTGGTTTTCTCCAAACGTAACGCCTGGCATTCACTCCAAAGAGTTCAGTTTTAGTCTCATCAGACCAGAGAATTTTGTTTCTTATGGTCTGAGAGTCCTTCAGATGCCTTTTGGCAAATTCCAGGCGGGAAGTGGCTTCCGTCTGACCACTCTACCTTACAGGCCTGATTGGTGGATTGTTGCACAGATGGTTGTCCTTCTGTAAGGTTCTCCTCTCTCCACAGAAGAATGCTGGAGCTCAGACAGAGTGACCATCGGGTTATTGATCACCTCCCTGACTAAGGCCCTTCTCCCCCGATCACTCAGCTTAGATGGCCGGCCAGCTCTAGGAAGAGTCCTGGTGGTCCCAGACATCTTCCACTTATGGATGATGGAGGCCGCTGTGCTCATTGGAACTTTCAGAGCAGCAGAAATGTTTCTGTAACCTTCCCCAGCCTTGTGCCTTGAGACAATCCTGTCACTGAGGTCTACAGACAATTCCTTTGTCTTCATGCTTGGTTTGTGCTTTGACATGCACTGTCAACCCTGGGGCCTTATAGACAGGTGTATGTCTTTTCAAATCATGTCCAATCAACTGCATTTACCACAGGTCAACTCCAGTTAAGCTGCTGAAACATCTCAAGAATGATCAGAAACAGAATGTACCTGAGCTCAATTTAGAGCTTCACGCCAAAGGCTGTGAATACTGATGTACATGTGATTTTACAGCTTTTATATTTTTAATAATTTTGCAACAATTTCAAAAACTCTTTTTTCACATTGTCATTATGGGTGATTGTGTGTAGAATGTGTAGAAATGTGGAAAAAGTAAAGCACTATGAATACTTTCCACATGCACTGTATGGACAGCTAGTGTTTTTCAGCCAATGAAAATAGTCGCACCTTTCACTGGAAGTTTATCAATTTCTTAAGGTTTCTTTTACAGCATACTTGTTGTAATGTAATTAAACTACAATTAGTTAAATAGACTTAAGCATTCACTTAGATGTTTAAGTATAAAATGAGATGAAAGACCGTGTAAATGCAAGCATCGTCAGTAGCAGCAGGCTAGAACAGAAATGCCATTGAAAATACTGGGGTAAAATTGAACGCTTCACTAGCGAGAAAACAGTTAAACAGACCATCTGCAGCGTGAGGATAAAGAATGAGCCTCCTCCATTCAGCCTCTTTACATTCCCTTTACTTTACTCCTGTACTTTCCTGAGTAAGGAAACGGTGTTGTCCTCACTCCACTGAAGACATCTATTATCCTACACATTTAATTTCGTTTGTTAAGCGCAAAGATTTGTTTCAAAACTATTTCTAAATTCAGTTCTAATTTCCAGCAAATTAATAAATGAACAATAATAATGATGTGTGGTCAAGAAACTAAGTTATATCCAAACACACGCCCTACTCTTATGCCCCATATAGTGATGCAGACGTCTTCAAAACCCGACAGGTGGACAAATCTAAACTTGTTTTTATTAAAACAAATATAAATATGCATATAATACTGCTAATAATAATAATAATAATAACATTATACAAATGCAAATGGTCATGAATAAACTGAAAAAAGGCCATACATGTCTTGTGCCTTATTGCACTGGGTGTATGATGACTTTGATCAAGCTATTCCAGCCAGACTCAGACAGATCCATTTTTCACTGGCTCATGCCAATAATGTTTTTTTAATAATCAACAGTAATGCCTTTCCAATTCCTATGGATTGCACTACTAATGCACCGGTGGTCTGAGAGTTGCGCAGTTCTTTGTTTTTCTTTGCCCTTTAGTTGTGGTTTAAAAAGCCGAGACCCTCGCTGAAGTTGACGGAGGTCAGTATCCTGATGGCATTAATGCTGAGGGTGATTTATGTGCAGGCTTGAAGGCGCTCGTGGTACAGCTTTGTGCTCCTTGATTGCTTTTTCTAAAAGTGATTTCCTCAGAGACCGACTTGATGCCTCCTCAGCCGCTCGTAGCGCACGAGTCCATACCAACATGTTCTTGGCCTCTCCATCTGCCGTCTTGTGTTTTTAGTCACTGCTTCTCCGTAAGTTGTGGATAATTATAAAGTTTGTGTACAGACTCCCGATTCAAGATCAAGTAGAAGTTCAGAGCTAAATAGGAGCAGATTGTTTCCTTCTCGCTCAAAAGAGCTGGCGCTGATATATAGGTTTGTATATGAAGCATAGAGTACATGTGATATTCGCTTGATATGATTTTCAAAACTGCAAGATGAATATAGTCATATGCAGTTGAAGTCAGAATTATTAGTCCCGCTTTGAATTTTTTTTTTCTTTTTTAAATATTTCCCAAATGATGTTTAACAGAGCAAGGAAATTTTCACAGTATGTCTGATAATATTTTTTATTCTAGAGAAAGTCTGATTTGTTTTATTTCGGCTAGAATAAAAGCAGTTTTTAATTTTTTAAGAACCATTTTAAGGTCAAAATTATAAGCCCCTTTAAGCTATATTTTTTCGATTGACTACAGAACAAACCACCATTATACAATAACTTGCCTAATTCCCCTAACCTGCCTAGTTAACCTAATTAACCTAGCTAAGCCTTTAAATGTCACTTTAGGCTGTATAGAAGTGTCTTGAAAAATATCTAGTCAAATATTATTTACTGTCATCATGACAAAAATAAAATAAATCAGTTATTAGAAATGAGTTATTAAAACTATTATGATTAGAAATGTGTTGAAAAAATCTTCTCTCCGGTAAACAAAAATTGGGGAAAAAAATAATCAGGGGGGCTAATAATTCTGACTTCAACTGTATAAATAAATCTGTAAAATAATCTTAAAAAAAAAAAAAATACATATTAAAAGCAATAATAAGATGTATGGCATGGAGCCAGGTCTTTTTAATCTCTTTTTGGGTTCTGTTTATATGATCATAAGGTTACATATCAATACATATATTTCATAAGTCATGTATACTACCTGACAAAAGTCTTGTTGCCTATTCAAGTTTTAGGAACAACAAATAATAACTTGACTTCTAGTTGATGACAGTAAGGTCTGACTTTGCTTAGTCAAAAGTCTAGTCACTTTTAATGAAGTCATCTGGAATGGCAAAGAAAGCGTTCTTGCAGGACTCCCAGAGTTCATCAAGATCCTTTGGATTCATCTTCAATGCCTCCTCCATCTTACCCCAGACATGCTCAATGTTCATTGTCTGGTGACTGGGCTGGCCAATCCTGGAGCATCTTGACCTTCTTTGCTTTCAGGAACTTTGATGTGGAGGCTGAAGTATGCTATCCTGCTAAAGAGTTTGCCCTCACCTGTGGTTTGTAATGTAATGGGCAGCACAAATGTCTTGATACCTCAGGCTGTTGATGTTGCCATCCACTCTGCAGATCTTTTGCACGCCCCCATACTGAATGTAACTCTAAACCATGATTTTTCCTTCACCAAACTTGACTGATTTCTCTGAGAATCTTGGGTTCATGCGGGTTCCAGTAGGTCTTCTGCTGTATTTGTGATGATTGGGATGCAGTTCAACAGATGATTCATCAGAAAACAGACCTTCTGCCATTTTTCCAGAGGATCAACTAGAAGTCAAGTTATTATTTGTTTCTCTTATAACTGGGATCAACGACAAGACTTTTGTCAGGTAGTGTACAGTATGTGCATTATAAAATATGTCAATAGTACAATGTTTTGTGCCAAGTTGCAGATTGAAAGTTATGGTCTAAAGTCATGGTGAAATATTAATGGTCTAATTGCTGTCCAAAACATGAGCAATGGCAAACAAATCCAGAAGCTCTTTTAGAGCTCCAAGGTCCCCCAGTCTTCAAGGTTGGCAAAATCCTCCAAATAACGATTTAATGCCCAATAAAGAAGCCTCAAATGAATAATAATGCACAATAATTCTTTCGGAGTGGTCTTTTGAGAATCGTATGCTTTTATTTGTGGGTTCTGGGTCAAAAGCAAATAGGTCAGAGTGATTTTACAATGACCGCTGCCAATGTCAAAAGTTTCACGCAGATGCAAGACAAACATCCCCTGCTTTTAAATGTAATAATAAAAAGAGCGGCTGGTCTCAGATCAGCAATAAAAAGCATGCTCCACTGACAACGTCAGGTAAAGCGCAAGCAAGCAAAAGCTAAAAACAATTGTCATGGCAAAGCAGACAAAGCTCAGCACTTCAGGAGAGGGACAGAGAAGATAAAAACAACAACAACAACAACAACAACAAAGCTAAGCAGAAAATATCTGCTGAATCTCTCAGAGATCCTTTCCTTCAAGAGCACACCATTAATCTCACTAACTTTACCATGAGGAGGCATCACACTTTAGTGCTCAATTGAAAAACTTTATAAAATACATTTTAAAATGTTGTCTAAAAAAGCATTGATATTGCATCCACACTTACACTCACCGGCCACTTTATTAGGTACACCTGTCCAACTGCTCGTTAACAGAAATTTCACTACAACTCAATGCATTTAGTCATGCAGACATGGTCAAGACGATCTGCTGCAGCACAAACAGAGCATCAAAATGGGGAAGAAATGGGATTTAGGTGAATGTGCCATGGTTCTTGGTGCCAGACGGGCTGGTCTGCGTATTTCAGAAACAGCTGATCTACTGGGATTTTCACGCACAACCATCTCTAGGGTTTACAGAGAATGGTCCGAAAAAGAGAAAATATCCAGTGAGCGGCAGTTCTGTGGGCACAAATGCCTTGTTAACGCCAGAGGTCAGAGGAGAATGGCCAGACTGGTTCCAGCTGATAAAAAAGCAACAGTAACTCAAATAACCATTCATTACAACCGAGGTCTGCAGAAGAGCATCTCTGAACACACAACACGTCCAACCTTGAGGCGGATGGGCTACAGCAGCAGAAGACCACACCGGGGGCCACTCCTGTCAGCTAAGAACAGGAAACTGAGGCTACAATTCACGTTGCCTGAAACAAAAAAGTTGCCTGGTCTGATAAGTCTCGATTTCTGCTGCGACATTCGGATGGTAGGGTTAGAATTTGGCATCAATAACATGAGAGCATGGATCCATCCTGACTTGTATCAGCGGTTCAGGCTGGTGGTGGTGGTGTAATGGTGTGGGGGATATTTTCTTGGCACACTTTGGGCCCTTTAGTACCAATTAAGCATCGTATCAACGCCACAGCCTACCTGAGTATTGTTGCTGACCATGTCCATCCCTTTATGACCACAGTGTACACATCTTCTGATGGCTAATTCCTGCAGGATAACGCGCCATGTCAGTAAGCGCAAATCATCTCAGACTAGTTTCTTGAACATGACAATGAGTTCACTGTACTCAAATGGCCTCCACAGTCACCAGAGCTCAATCCAATAGAGCACCTTTGGGATGTGGTGGAACGGGAGATTCGCATCATGGATGTGCAGCTGACAAATCTGCAGCAACCGCCTGATGCTATCATGTCAATTTGGACCAAAATCTCTGAGGAATATTTCCAGTATCTTGTTGAATCTATAAATCTAATAACTAGTTAGGTGTACCTAATAAAGTGGCCAGTGAGTGTATACTGTATGCATTACAGAATGCCACTGGTGTGTTTTTCACAGACTGTGTAAAACTCTAGATGGTTCTGTGCGTCTCAGCTATCAAATCTGATCTTTATTTAGTATTTTCTATTGGATTCATATCAGGTGATTGGCTGGGCCATTCTACAGCTTGATTTTCTTTCTCTGAATGCAATTGAGAGTTTCTTTGGCTGTGTTTTGGATCGTTTACAATGATGAAGGGCAGAGGGTTGCTGAAGAACTACTAAGAGATTTCAGCTGCTGTCTGGGCTTTCTACACCTTCCTTTATTCAGATGTTCAATACCTTTTCCCTGTGTCATTTCATTTTATCACACATAACTTCATTTATAAACTAATTAGATCTGTTTCCTTTTGATACATGGGTTTATTTGGTTGTTACCAACATTTGGTGAACAATTTCAAGTCAACGACACCTTTAGAAAATATGTTTTCTGAGAAAATTGGTGACGTGTTCAACACTTATTTCCCCCACTGTGTCTTCACAATGGTGAGAGAATGAGGACTGAAAGCCTCTCCAGTGACTGAACCTTCATCAACAGACAAAATCAAAACACCAGACTGACCTCACATGAAGAGCATGTTGTGTGGACAGAGAACTGGACCAAAGTTGGACTCATTTTTTTGGGCTTGGAAACAAATTAAAAAGTCAAAGTGTGTGAAGGAGTCAAGCTGGGTGTCATTCTTTGGTTGAGTTTCTAAGTATATGTAGCACAACCTTATTACTTGAAGTGTTTTGTTTCAGTTGTTTTCACCAGAAGAACCCCAAATTGGAAATGAAACCGTCGTGACATGCGGAAAAAAAAAAAACGCAGATAGAAAAATCACAATTGGACACCAAAACATTTTTTCAGCACTCGACTATCTTTTGTCATGATAAACATCCAAGACACCACAGAAAGCATGAATATTTTGGGCTGTCCATCCCGCGCACCACCATGTGTTCCGGTCAGGAAGCCCTGGTGCCAGCACATGCTAATAATAGTGCACACATTGGATGTCGGGGCCCGCGTTGAGGCTGCCAGCTCTGCAAATGCCCCCTAATGTTCGCATCTACAACCATGCGCCCACGCGGCAGCTCACTAGTGAGTGTGCTAGACTACATCAGCCCTAAAAGAGCGGAAAACCACAAACACCACGGCAGGCGGCAGACTATCCAGACCTGATAGTTGACGATATTGCTTGAGTTTGTTTTTCAGAGAAGTTAATCATTTTAATTGCCAAATAAAATTGACAATTAAATAGTACAAGAAGATGTATTTTTTAATTAAAATATCCAAAATCGTGCTCTCATGTTCTGTTTTCAGAGTTTGAGGGGCTTCCATCAGGACGTAAACGTCGTTGCCGGTTGCAGAACTCAAAAGGTGGAAAGCAACTTTTATTCCTAGATAAGCTGCAAGTTAAATATTGATTAGTTCCTTTATCTTTTACCTTTACCTTTTGATTGTTATATAGGTGTACACTACCTGACAAAAGACGTCGATCTCAGTTGTAAGAGCAACAAATAATAACTTGACTTCCAGTTGATTCATTTCCTATGAATCATCTGTTGAACTGCATCCCAATCTTTACAAATACTGCAGAAGACCTATTGGTTAGTGAGACGTCTGCATCACCATATGGGGGATAAGAACAGGACGTGTGTTTGGATATCTCTCAGTTATTGACCACACTTCGTTATTATTGTTTATTTATTGGTTTGCTGGAAATAAGAACTGAATTTAGAAATAGTTTTGAAACAAATCTTTGCGCTAAACAAACAAAATTAAATATGTAGGCTAATAGATGTCTTCAGTGGAGTGCGTACAACACTGTTTACTTACTCCATGAAAGTAAAGGAGTAATGCGGTGTTCACACCAAACGGATAAATCACGCTGCACGCGTAAATAGACGCATGAACATTTTGAGTTTACCCGCTTCATTCGTGCGTCAAATTCCCTATATAGCTGTGTTAATGTGCTTTAGGAAGACTGAAAAACAGCATTGATTCATTTGGAGCCGTGCCTGAGTGCACTAAATCCATTCTAAGGTGCACCCAGCTCTAGGAGTTCATAAACCCCTCCGGAAACTACAACTGGATGATGGAGGCTTTCAGTGGTGCTGAGCAGAGCAAAGTTTGATGAGCTGTTGTCTGGTGTTGGCAGGAGGATTTTCCCCCGGGACACCAACAACAGGTGCTACGTCATAATCACGCCCCTACAAGAGAACACGGCGCGAATGTATGCTGAAGTTCAGATTTTCCAACTCGAGCAATTCACACGTCAATCGGGATAAATGCTCAACCCGCGCTGCCTCAAACACTCAACTCGCGACATCTATTCGCATCTTTGCATTGACTTAACGTGTAAATCACTCGAGCTTGATTCTTCTTCAGCATCCATTGTGAACGCAGCATAAAGGGTAAAAGTAAAGAGAAAGTAAAGAGGCCAAATGGAGGAGGCTCGTTCTTTATCCTCGCACTGCAGATGGTCTGTTTAAATGTTTTCTTGCTAGTGAAGCGTTCAGTTTTTCCACTTACAAAGTCCACCATGTAAATAGTGAATAAGCCATGGCACGATGCAACTGACTCTTAAAGGGAATGTGAGATGAGACTCTGATTGGTTTGATGCACGTTATGCTCAAAACACACCCAGAACTCATTATGAAAATAAGCACAACCCTGTTAGACCATGCGCCGCAGCACAGAGCGTATTTTCTGTCCTTAAAATAGCAAAAGTGGATTAGGACACGCCGGTAATGCTTCTGCACCATGCACTTTGGACTTTGAACCTAGATCATTAAAATAGAGCCCTATGTGTGGAAAGCACTGGGTGTCTTCTGTAAAAATGGAGCATGGAATTAATGATTTTTTGCAGCTACACATTCAAATGTACAATAGAACTAAATTAAATTTAGAGCTATATTACACTTGTTTCAATAGTGGTTTTCTCATTAAATAGATTAAAATAATGAAAATGTACATTAGTCAAATAGACTACTGTACATTTAATCAACTAGGTAGTTTTAAAAGACATTGCAAATAAATTAACAAACAAGCAAACAATGTTATCTCTGTAAAAACAGTAAGACACACATTACACGTTTTGGCATTCACCAAAGTTTCGGCATAATAAAAGAGCTGTCACTTTGACATGTTCCTATTATCAGCTTAGTTCATATAAGGCTTGAACTGGCATCAAATCATGCAAATATGGTCTCTATCATTCTGTACATGTTTCAGATATGAGTCACTGCAGAAACATGACGTGACACTGATCTGACTTTCTGACACTGGAGACGGAAACACCGAAACACAGAAACTGACAATCCCAGCGTTCATGACCTGACCTGTGCTAGCCCGATGAGAAAATCTAAAGTAATGGTGCTTTAATAGAAAATAGATCTGTCTGTCTGTCTGTCTGTCTGTCTGTCTGTCTATCTATCTATCTATCTATCTATCTATCTATCTATATTTGTATTGAACTGATCTTCCCTGAAATAACCAGAATTTCAGCAGAACTTTTCAGCAAACCACAAATGTCAAGGCATGTCAAAACTCAGACTACAGTAGATGAATGCATGAGGGAATGTGTGAAAGGTTTTTATTTTTGAAGCTAAATACATTTAATTTCAACCTCCATATACAAATTTATTTTAAAATGCATTTCTGGGTTAAATGAGTATATTCAAAACCTTATAATAGAAAGTGGATGAACATCTGAAGTATTTATTATTTATTTAAAAAATCCCCCCCCTATTTATTATTTTTTTTTAAATTGTATTTGTATTTTTTCATTAGCTGATTATTTTTCAATATTGGTTAAAATGTTCCATATTTACATTTTTCTGTAAAATAATTCAGCAAAAAACATTGCTGTATACATACACGTTAGGGTTGAGCGATGTCGACCAATTTGCCATTGTACGATGTCTAATGTGAAACATCATAATGGATGATGGCATCGTCGTCGTAGGCGGTGGTGAGTTAATTATTTATTAATAATTAATTAATACATAACAATTTAATTATATGTAGCCTACCATTTCAACTACCTGACCCGCATGGTCTTTGTTTTAAAATAAATAAAAGTTGCACACAAATTACCACCTGTCAGTCATTTTTTCCGCAGGACTCTGGCATGAATAGGCAGAGTGATCTGTGTCCTTATAATGGCATTGGCAAACTTGGTACACACGTGAAAGTTAAAGATTGAAGCAGTGTACTGACGCTGTGACACGTTACCTGACAGATTCAAAAGACTGAAGAGTCGTTAGATAGAGACAAGATTAATTAAACATCACGTTTAACAACTATAGTGAGACGCCATCCAGCGGTACATCCTTGATAAACTGCAAGGATGTACACTGCTCTCTGGGGTGACTGCTGGAGCTGAGAGTCAGACGCGCGCATAGCCTACACTGCAGCGCATGACAGAGTTTGTGTGTGTGGTCACGTGATGTGCATTTTCAGTGGTATAGTATGAAAGGAGGTCTTTTCAGAAATGCTAGATGAAGCGCCAGTGTGGACGTTGATCGTTTTCATTCTAGAATGCCATTTTAAAACTAAGACGTATAAAGCCGAAGTCACACTAGAGTTTGAGCTTGCGAAATTCTGTCGTACGGCGCTGCGAAAAGGGGCGGGATTAAACAAGATGATTAGACATTAAAAAAGCGAGCGATTGCTCCATGTTTTAAATTTCTGTTCAGAGAGGTCATGTTTTGATCCTGGATTGGTTTCACGCAGTCAAGTGATGCGATTTCGCAGGTCAGAGTTCACCAAGTTTGAACTTTGCACCGCAGCAACCTGTGAAACTCGACGCATGACCCCGTGCTTCCGGTCTGACGCATTCGCGTGTGTATGAATGGAAGTCTATGGGGAGTAAAGTCCAGTGTGACTGCGGCTTTAGTGTAAATGGGGCGTAAGTGTGTATTTTTCGTGAGCGGGTTGCTGCTGCGACGGGGGCGGGGCAGAGGATCGCGATGCCGGCTCAGCATCGTGATGTCTATCGGCCATTGGTGATGGATGATGGCATCGTCTATCGACCCAACCCTAATACACGTTAGAAAAATAAATAGAAAGTGTGTATGTTTTGTGTATATGTTCATAGAAATGAATTCAAAAATATACAGTGTTAAAAAAAATTAATTTACATACATTTTAAATTAAAAAATACAAAATTTAAATATTAAACTCATGGACAAATATTTTAGCAAACACATTTTTTTTTTGTATATTTTAACATATTTAAGCATTTAAAATGGACTTTTTACAATAGTTGATACATTTTTCTGGAAAATAATTAGACAAAGTCCATTCCTGTATACAAACACATGATGTCAGAAATTGTAGAATATGTAAACATTTTAGCAAATATAGAACAATCGGCACTGGTGAGAGGCGTGCGTTGGCTCGAGGCCACAAGCCAAGTGTCTTAGTGTCCCACCAGTAGCAATACACAACCATGTCTCACTGTTAAGGGTGTGTTTTTGCGTTTATATAACAATTTGACGCCATAATCTTGTGTATAAAAAGAAAATCTAAATCTAAAAATCCTTTTGTAAGAGGAACTACTTTCTTCCATCATTCATTCACATCTGCAGCTGACGTCAGAACAGCAGAAACCCTTGCTAATTCACCAACATCACTTTAGAGCTAGTATTTGAATGATTCTCTAGCGTAATGTCTAAAGTGATGACAAAGCAGGTGATTTTGCTCACATTTTCAAAGTATAAGGCTGAACGGCATGAAATGCCATCAGTCTACAGAGATTTCCCAGTATTTCTCTGTTGCAATCGGGATTTTACAATAATTAACCCCAAAAAAGCCAAAGCAAACACTACCAGATTACTGTCGTGTTTGTGATAATGTAAAACGCTAAACACATGCGGGCATTTCTTCTTTCTTTCTGTTTACTGAACTAGTCTGTAGTTACGAAAACAGAAGACTCATTAGAAACAAACAGATGGCCAACCAAAAAGTAACTCAGGGTTATACAAAGAGTGGTCAACACAAAATAGACATTCCTGATATGCGAGTCCCATCTCACACTCAATACACTACAATTACCATGGTATAAATACAGCACTACAACATACAAAAGAGAGATTGACTTACCAGGTTAATAATGATTTAATCAGGTGTAGTAAGAAATTACGCTGTTTTTCTCTTCTAAGGGCCTATTATGCGGTCTGTCGCCATCTTGTGGATGGACAATGTCTTAACCATGTCTACATGCCTAAATGCATCGAGTTGCATTAAAAACTCACAGTGTTTACCTTCTCCTTATTATTATTATTATTATTCATCATTATTATTATCGGTCATCAGTATTGGTTGATGGTATTTCTACAAATTAAAAGCTTAAATGTTGTGGGATCATTAATAAACAAATCATTTTAACAGTGAATAATCATCATACACCTTTCTAGTGATCTATGAGGTTTCTGAGCATGTCCAAAAACCCACACGGTAATGTCCCTTTACTCTTCAGACGTCCCCTACAGTCTCTCTGCTGTAAACAATTGTTTTGATATGCCGGATGTCATCCAGCAGGAGGTTGGACTCTCGACTACTTCGCACCGTATTTTTAAATGCCAGCTTTCAGTGGGTGTATTTGTGTTTCTCGGTGGGTTGCGTGCAAATGTGGCTTTAAAAATCATCTGGCAGCCGCACTGCATGCTGGGAGTGTGGAGCACCCAGACCTCTCTGGCGCGGAGTGTGTTTTTGGCGCGGTCCCGTCTGGGTAGCGTGACTCATGGTGGACGGCCGCTGTGCGATGCTCTGCTCCACGCAGGGAAAGTTGACAAACACCATAAGCTTAATTATGGCAGCCGTCGCACTGTCCGCAAGCCACGGCGGTGTGTGTGCGAGCGTGAGACAGATGGTCCACGCGCTCTGGAGTGTGTGATTGTGTGAGCGTTTCTGAGATGTCAGCACGGAGCCTTCTGCCGCTCACGACTCACTTACTGTCAGGTGATACGATCAGGTGCGCCACAAAACTGCACTTTACTGTGAAAACAGCCATACATTTTTTATGTAAATGTAACTTTTGTACAGATATTTTGGGGAAAAAAAAAAAAAAGAATCTTGATGGTTCTGTGGGTCTCGTCTATCAAATCTGATCTTTATTTTGTATTTTCTATTGGTTCTGTTCAGGTGATTGGCTGGGCCATTCTACAGCTTGATTTTCTTTCTCTGAGAGCATTTAAGAGTTTATTTGGCTGTGTTTTGGATCATTGTCTTGCTGAAATGTCCACCCTGACTTCATCATCCTGCTAATGTATATGTTGGACTGAAGCAGCTAATATTCATTGACACTGGTGACGGTTGCTGAAAAACTACTGAGAGATTTCAGCTGCTGTCTGGGCTTTCACTGCCTTTCTACACCTTTGCAGAGTATTGCTGCTGACAGGGGCGGACTTAGTGATTTGGGGGCCCTGAGCAATTTCCAGGTATGTATGTATGTATGTATGTATGTATGTATGTATGTATGTATGTATGTATGTATGTATGTATGTATGTATGTATGTATGTATGTATGTATGTATGTATGTATGTATGTATATATATATATATATATATATATATATATATATATATATATATATATATATATATATATATATATATATATATATATATATATATACACATATATACACACACACACACACATACATACACACACACATACATATACACATACATACAGTTGAAGTCAGAATTATTGCCCCCTTTGAATTTTTTTTTTCTTTTTTGTTTTTTTAAATATTTCCCAAATGATGTTTAACAGAGCAAGAAATTTTTCACAGTATGTCTGATAATATTTTTTCTTCTGGAGAAAGTCTTTATTTGTTTTATTTTGGCTAGAATAAAAGCAGTTTTTAATTTTTTAAAAACCATTTTAAGGTCAAAATTATTAGCCCCTTTAAGCTATATTTTTTTCGATAGTCTACAGAACAAACCATCGTTATACAATAACTTGCCTAATTACCCTAACCTGCCTAGTTAACCTAATTAACCTAGTTAAGCCTTTAAATGTTTAAGCTGTATAGAAGTGTCTTAAAAAATATCTAGTCAAATATTATTTACTATCATCATGGCAAAGATAAAATAAATCAGTTATTAGAGATGAGTTATTAAAACTATTAGGTTTAGAAATGTGTTAAAAAAATCTTCCACTGTTAAACAGAAATTGGGGGGAAAAAACAGGGGGGCTAATAATTCAGGGGGGCTAATAATTCTGACTTCAACTGTATATATAAAAAATATTTAAAGTATATTTTATATATTTTAATAAAGGAACCGTTATCTTCCTAATGTAAAATTAAAAGCAATAAATTCACAAATAAAAAAACTAGTTCACAAACTATGTACAGCAGGTGTGTCCAAACTCGGTCCTGGAGGGCCAGTGTCCTGCAGATTTTAGCTCCAACTTGTCTCAACACACCTGCACAGATGTTTCTAGAATGCCTAATAAGAGTCGGATTATGGAGTCCAGTCCTGCAGGATTGAGTTTGGGCACTAGTCCTAAAATCGTTTGCTAGTCGCTTTTTTGAAAATTTGCAATATTTTAACATTTTGCAACACTGGCCGGTAGTGTCTTTGATTGAAGCGCTGCGCTCACACCTTGCACATGTGCAGTACGGACAGAACATTCCATTATTCATGGGGCCCCTGGTTTGGAAAAGTTATAATAAAACGGAATAACACTAAAATCTTAACAGTTATAGACAGATTTTACAACATATGATATATACGTATATGTATAAAAGAGATATATAATTAATATAGGCTTCTTGGCTTTGGTCGGGGCCCCCTAATTCCCCGGGGCTCTAAGCGGCTGCTTACCTCACTTACTGGTTAAGTCTGCCCCTGGCTTCTAAGCATGTCCATCCCTTTATGACCACAGTGTACCCATCTTCTGATGGCTACTTCCAGCAGGATAACACGCCATGTCATAAAGCGCGAATCATCTCAGACTGGTTTCTTGAACATGACAGTGAGTGTTACTGTACTCAAATGGCCTCAACAGTCACCAGTTCTCAATCCAATAGAGCACCTTTGAGATGTGGTGGAACGGGAGATTAACATCATAGATGTGCAGTCGACAAATCTGCAGCAGCTGCGAGATGCCATCATGTCAATATGGAGCAAAATCTCTGAGGAATATTTCCAGTACCTTGTTGAATCCATGCCACGAAGGATTAAATCAGTTCTGAAGGCAAAAGGGGGTCCAACCCGGTATTAGTAAGGTGTACCTAATAAAGTGGCCAATGAGTATATCTTTGGATCGGAAATGTTCTCTCTGTTAAAGTGGGTGGAGCTGCAAAGCGGTTCAGACTTTAAAGTGTGTGTGAAACTGGAGTCTAAAAATGCTGTTCTAAAATACTTAAATGATGCAACAGGGTGATACGGATAACAAAGGCATGCGAGTCAAAAACAAAAGAACAATGCTATGAATGACAGAAACTCCTCCATTTATAGAAAAGGGTAACGGTTTAGAAAGGTAAAACTAACTTGGTCAAAATATACATTTCTCTGGATAGTATAAGTATAGTTTTTTTAAATTCTTATCTCAAGATATTATTTTTGTTTGGTCAGAGTTTCCTTCAGAAGTCTAGCTTTAGATGTAAAACACAACACACCAAGCCAAAATCATTCTTAGTGCTGCCAGGTTGGTTTTCTTTTAATCGGAGCGCTCCATTTCTGCAGTGTCAGCATGCCAACAGATCACAGACAAATTCCTTTAGTGTACTACTTTATGTCAGGTGCTGTAAAGATTGCCATCTTGTGTATTCTAGATAACACTAGCGTTGTTTATAGGACATGCTGGAGCGTCTTTTTTTTTACCTCACCCCTGCCAAGCATTAAACGAATTCCAGAAATTCCAGGTAAAAGTCAGTATCGTTGATGTAAGAGAGAGTATGTGGTTCTTCCTGATTTTTTGGATATCTAAATATTTCTCTCCCAGCCTGCCGTACGCTTCTTCAGAATCCTTTATCCGATGAGAACTAAAAGTGGCACCGTGACAAGAGCGCTAACAAAGAGAGAGACTGTCAAAATGTTGAGCTAGAGTAGCGCAAAATAAGACACGGTTGCTGATTTGGTCCACTGGAAGTGTTTATTTTCAGAATAAAGCTTGCATATATTCTGTAAATTATAGTACAAATGTATAATAGATATTATTTGGCTTGTAAAAATATCTTCACCTTGTAAAAATAAAAAGCGTAACGGTATTTATGCCTTTGTTTTGATGCTTAAAAAAACACTTTTCTGCCAAAAAATAAAGAGGGACATTCTAGCAAAGTTCATATTTGAGAATTAAATATAATAATAATAATAATAATAATAATAATAATAATAATAATAATAGTTAAAATTGTGTATTTTTTATTTTGAAACTATATTTGATATAATATTTTGAATCAGTGTACACTACCTGACAAAAGTCTTGACGTCAATCCCAGTTGTAAGAGCAACAAATAATAACTTGACTTCTAGTTGATCATTTGGAAAAGTGGCAGAAGGTCAATTTTTCTGATGTATCATCTGTTGAACTGCATCCCAATCATCACAAAAACTCGACAAGACCTACTGGAACCCGCATGGAGCATTCTCACAAAGAATCTTGGCTTCATCAGTCAAGTTTGGTGAAGGAAAAATCATGGTTTGGGGTTTCATTCAGTACGGGGGCGTGCGAGAGATCTGCAGAGTGGATGGCAACATCAACAGCCTGAGGTATCAAGACATTTGTGCTGCCCATTACATTACAAACCACAGGACAGGGCAAATTCTTCAGCAGGATAGCGCTGCTCCTCATACTTCAGCCTCCACATCAAAGCTCCTGAAAGCAAAGAAGGTCAAGGTGCTCTAGGATTGGCCAGCCCAGTCACAAAACATGAACATTATTGAGCATGTCTGGGGTAAGATGGAGGAGGCATTGAAGATGAATCCAAAGAATCTTGATGAACTCTGGGAGTCCTGCAAGAACGCTTTCTTTACCATTCCAGATGACTTTAATAATAAGTGCTTTGAGTCATTGCAGAGATGTATGGATGCAGTCCTCCAAGCTCATGGGAGTCAGACACAATATTCATTCTGTTTCCACTGCACCATGACTTCATATTCTATACTGTACATTCTTTCTGTTTAGTGACAAGAGACTTTTGACTCAGCAAAGTCAGACCATAATGTCCTAATTAAATATTTAAAAATAAAGGCATGATCATATTTTATTTTGGTAAAAATAAGCGTAATCTAGAGGTTTTTGCCCCTTCATATAAGCCACTTCTGATACCAAAATGATCAACTAGAAGTCAAGTTATTATGTGTTGTTCCTAAATCTTGCATTACCTGACAAAAGTCTTGTCGCCAGTTTAGTCTTTTTATTTTAATTTTTTTTTTTTTTACATAAAATCATATGTTATTTTTATTAAAGAAACCATTTACAAAGAGACTAATTTTCCAAAGACACTAGATTTAAATACAGCTCGCATCAGCACAAACCATCTTTTGGTGTTAAATGACTACTGTCAGGTTTTGCTAAAGATCTACAGTGAAAAATGAGCACTGAAAAGTCATGGGCACAATCGGCAGCCATGCATATGCATTCTCAAGAGCTTCCCTTTCAGACACATAATTTATGCGAGTAGAGTATTCAAATAAATCATGCAACATCTCTAGTTAAAGTTCCTTGTAGTTTTTGAAACTGCCCTTTTTTAAAAATAATTTCACCTGTATATTGCTCATTATTAGGGAAACGAACATTGTCAGTTTCCACAAGGAGTCACAACAAGGCATTTTAGTAATTGTTGGCAGAAGATAAAGATCATTTAGGTCATCTGATTGATGGTTAATTCAAGAGTTCACACTTAGCTGATGATTGATAATAAAGCTTGTTTGGCGTGCTGTCCCGGGGAGACAGCCCTGAGCTGATGAGATCCTCGAGCCCTGGGCTCCCTTCCGTTTGCAGGGCGTGAGGGGAGTTTGAGCTCAGGTAGATCTCGATGAACTCCCCTACACTTATTTCTAGCTAAATGACGGATATGGATGACTAAAGAGAGGTGTACTCGCTAAGAGCTTGACTATGGTATCAATTTTGTGTGTTTAATTTACTTAGGGTGAGTGTTATTTGGACTGTAGGAGGAAACCGGTGAACCCGGGGAAAACCCACGCTAGCATGGGGAGTACAAGTAAAACTCCACACAGAAATGTCATTTGGTTAAATAGGGACTTTAACCAGAGTTATTCTTGCTGTGAGGCAACAGTGCTATTCACTGGGCCGCCGTGTTGCCCATCTGGAAAGGAGGGAAAGTAGGGTGGGGGGGGGGGGGGGGGGGGGGGTCTTCAAAACGAAGATATTGAGATAAGGAAAACTCTGGTTATTTACAGTGAGTTAGGAATCATCTGATTGGATAATCAATCATGAGCTGATGCTAGAACAGCTGAGAATAATCACAAGCACTTCACTCCACTGAGTAAGTCCCCTAGAGTTAATAATGTTGTCCTTGAGTCTTATGAGTAACTTAAATACCAACTGAAATTGAGTTTTTCATTTATTTTTACATATAATCGCACCAGCATTCACCTATCAGATCTTTTCCCAACTGCATCGGGTTCTGAGATCACAGGTCTCGACAATCAGACGAGAAAAAGTGGCGAAGAACATGGAGCAGTGGAACTGTTGACAGCCATGTATTCAGCAACATATATACACAGTAGTCTGTCCAGGCTAAAGCTCCCAGATCATCAGTTAACTATAGATAAATAGAAAGTTAATCTCCTATTAAAGCAATGTTATTGTAAAGGATGATAAATAAACCACATTAACAAAAATAACTGCAAGCCGGTTAAAAACATTACCTTAATGTTAAGCATAATAATAATCTGTTCAAAGAATGGTTAAAGCGAAAATGGCAAGCGCTGCTGCCTACAAAAAACCTTGAGCTCTTGAAAGCAGCAGGACTGTGGTTGCACGAGCACCGCTTTTTTCAGTCTATTTCAAAGAGAAACGACCACACCGGTTGAGTTTCCAGCCACAGTTGCTTTGCGTAAGGAAACAGGACACGGGAGCTTTTAAGCACTCGCGCGCATCAAATCAGCTGTCCACACGACACTGACTACGTTTACATGGACATCAGTAATCGAATTATTTGCCTTAATCTAATTAAGAGAATAATAAGACTAAGGTGTTTACATGAGTTGCTTTTTGAGTGTTACTTTCATGATCCCGTTTTACATATTACATCTCATAATTCGATTAATATCATTTCCTCTGGAGTTTCATGTAATTTCATTTGGTGTTTCATTTTTAATTTGTCGACTTTAACTGCAGTTTGACACTTTCACTTTCATTCACGAAGATTTCATTCATGCCCACCGTGACAAACGAGATACTGAATGCAACTTTGAACTGCTGGAAGAGTTGTTTTAATTGAAGTTCATACCGCATGCTGAAGTATTAAGCATTTCTCCCTTAGGAAAGCCCGTCTAAGGCAGAATGCCAGCAGGCGTCTGTAGCTCCGCTCACGCTCCGCCTCTTTGCCCTTGTATGGTATGCCCGGGGTTGGTGAGATGACGCGCGAACAAAATGGCGACGGTCGGCCACGCCTTCTAGTAGCTTCTTTTGGGATCTTCATAAACCTATGGGTGATGTCACGGATACTACGTCCATATCTTTTACAGTCTATGGTCAAGCCCTGCCTAAAAGTGAGTATATATACTCCATATAAAAGCCAGAAACTAAGCTTTTGTTTGCACTGTAACTGGTGATCAACAGTAAAAATCACAAATTCTCTCATCAGGGAAAACACCAACAATCAGGAATGCATGATTAGTAGGGGTGTCAAAATTAATTGTTTCTTCGGTGCACCGTGATGCAGACACGGACAATTCGGTATCGGTTCAGTAATAATCATAACCGGTTATTGTGTACTGACGTCATTTATCTCACGCGATATGTCTCCGTAGCTTACTATGGTGAGGGATGCGAGCGCGAGTGTTTACAACGCTCCAACTACTTAAAAATGCAGAAACTGTGCACAATTTCACTGCGTGTGTGTTTGCTGGACAATCTTTCACTAGCTATGTTTCCATCCAAAAATGCGAATGAACTTTATGCGCAAAACTGAATTATCGCATAAAAGACAAACGAATAAAGCAGCGTTTCCATTCAACGAGTCAAAGCGAACAAAGTCGTCACTTCCTGATTAACTGGCGCCAAATATCAACAGTAAAAACTGCAGTAGGAAAAACTGAGTCAATCTTTTCTTCATCTAATAAATGACTTGCGCCTCAGAAGGCAATCCTGACACGCAGTGAACACGCGGTGGCGTTTAAAGGCGGAGCACAGACGCTCTTGATTCTGGATGTTATTTATAATATAATAACACTAATCCTTAACGGTAAGGCGTTTTAGAATGACAAAAACAATATTTCAGATGGTTTATAATGTGCTCAGCCTGCTGGTTTATCCATTTACATTTTTATCATCACATGATCTCCAAAATGCGCATAAAAATAGGTGGATGGAAACATAGCTACTGACACTTACAGTAGAAGCCCCTTCACTGCGATTGAGAGAAAGTAAACTCCATTTCCCATCTCTCTCGCTCACTCTCACTGTGGCCCATTTGACCGGCTGGCGTGACTTTTCCTCTCCTCTCGGCGGTTACAGCGATACTTCTGGATACAGGCACTAGCGAGCGAGTTTTTTCCACCCCGTCTATCATGGATCAGCTGTGATCGACGCTGCAGTGTTGCCAGATGTAGCTGACTGATTCCAGCCCAAAAACCATCCAAAATTCGCCAAAATGCCTATCCAAAACCATCCAATCTGGCAACACTGCGGCGCTGCCGTTTATCAGTGTCACTCATCGGTGAACAGCGCCTGTAATGTGAAATATAAAACTGTGTATGGAAAGCATCGTCAATGCACCGAGATATCGAATTGATCCGAATCGATGGCATGATAATCGTAACCGAACCAAACCGTGAAACCAGTGTAGGTTCACACCTCTAATGATTATATGGTGTCATGGATTTGCAATCAAAACATGTCATTATAATGAAAGTCAATTGGACAAAAACAGTCACAAACATAACGAAAGGATACTCAATATGCCAAGAGTGTAAAAATTCCAAAGCTTTTTCCCAAAATATATTTCAAAATAAGATGTCACCTAAAATCATCGCATTTGCTGAAACACAGAAGAATTTGTGGCCAAATTAAGCCTCAAAATCACCCCAGAGTGGATGAAAACATCCTCAACAACACACAAGGATTAACGGTAAAAATGGCTACTTAAACTAAAGTGTTGCCAAATCTTGTACTGAAAATAGTCACCCGTGTATGTGATGCCCTAAAAGAAGTAAATGAACACTTCATTTTGGAGTCAACTATCTGTGCAGTATGATTGGTGCAGCAGGAGTGTCTTACCCCTCCTGGTTGTCCTCTTCGTCCAGGTTGGACAGTAGCTGTGATCCGGCCAGCGAGAGGTCCAGGGCGGCAAGAGGAAGGTCCCGGTAGGCGAAACTGACCAGCTGCACCGGAGCCATGCACTGGCCCTCATCCTCCACCTGCTGGGAGATCACTTCCAGATCCGGGGCCACCGCCACCGTCTGCTGAGGGGCCCTGCGGACACACGGGGGACAGTACTCTAAGAGAGTTGATGTAACGAGGCATTAAAGTACACATGAAATCAAAACTAAACCACGTGATTTTGTTAGCTTGCAATGCTAGTTTTGTGGTGAACAATTCATCGGTGCATGTCATTAATGCAGAGTTCAGACTGTATGATTTTCAAAGTAGTCGCGTCACAGGTGTTTTTACACTGGATGATTATCTAGCGTTCTGTCGCGGCTGTGTTTACACCGCAGGAAAGATCTGCGACAGTGGGTTTCACACTGCATGACTTTACAATAGGAAGAATCACAGACAACTTTGTCTCGGTCCACAAACTACATCTCACCCTAACACACGCAAGATGTGACAGAAAAACAACGCACGTAGTAAATCTTTTGTTATTAACAACAGTTGCAATCAGAATTATTAGCCCCCCTTTTCATTTTTTTTTCTTTTTTAAATATTTCCCAAATGATGTTTAACAGAGCAGAGAAATTTTCACAGTATGTCTGATAATATTTTTTCTTCTGGAGAAAGTCTTATTTGTTTTATTTCGGCTAGAATAAAAGCAGTTTTTAATTTTTTAAAACCCATTTTAAGGTCAATATTATTATCCCCTTTAGGAGCTACATATTTTTTCAATAGTCTACAGAACAAACCATCATTATACAATAACTTGCCTAATTACCCTAACCTGCCTAGTTAACCTGATTAACCTAGTTAAGCCTTTAAATGTCACTTTAAGCTGTATAGAAGTGTCTTGAAAAATATCTAGTCAAATATTATTTACTGTCATCATGGCAAAGATAAAATAAATCAGTTATTAGAGATGAGTTATTAAAACTATTATGATTAGAAACGTGTTGACATTTTTTCTCTCTCCGTTAAACAGAAATTGGGGAAAAAGATAAACAGGGGGGCTAATAAATCAGGGGGTTGAATAATTCTGATTGCAACTGTACATAATGAGAAAGAAGCCTCTAGTGGGGTAGAAAATCTACTTATTTTGCTCAACTGACTTTTGAAGGGAATTAGCAATTTCTCCTCAACTCAGATGACACGTCAAACAGACACGGGTGCTCCTGCCAAATTTACACTAGTTTTTCCTCCATTTCTTGAGTCCAAATAGACTGAAAAAAAGCCCGTTTAACTTCTCCCCAAACTCCCGCTGGCCTGCAGATACCCCAGCCTGATCTCACGAGAAATCGCAAGTATTTTACGATTTCAGTTTAGTGGCTTATTCTTATGAGTTCAGTCGATTTTAAAAAGGAGGTGTTGGGGTATTTACAGTTTTAACCCAAAGAATGACCAGTCTGTCAGATGAAGAAGAGCCGGAGTCAGAGATTTAAATAAATAAATGAATAAAGTTTACTGAAGATAGTTTGCAGTTTCATCAGCAGAAGCCAGCTTTAACACTCGCAAAGAGTTCCTAGGCCGCTCTGCTTACAATCACAAATCAACATCAATTATACTCTTTACACAATGTCATTTTCTGAGTCATACATATAGGTGTTCTAGCCTGATTGGTTAAAACACAGATAGACTAGGAAAATTTCCACGTGGGTGCGTGCGTACAATTCTGAACAATATCTTAAGCATAAACGTCAGAAATCCAATAGACTGTTTAGAGCTGACTCCAGACCTGTTAAAAGTATCTACAATCAAATAGAGCACACAAACTTAAGGTACAATCTGTTTCTTATCCAAGGCTGAGTGTACTTCTCAGCCGTCTTTATCAAAACTGGTTAAAAACCGGTATAATCTACATTCAGACAGTTAAATTCTCACTACACCAAGTCTATCTTGAATAAAAAGTAAAGTTACTTTAAAATAATTAACCGTAAAAATAGCAAAATCACTTAAGACATTTTAGATAGAGTTAACTCATAGAAATAACAATAGAACAATATTGTTTCAAGTCCTCAGCCGTTCATTTCCACTCAAGGTCTCCGTGACCTCTGACCTAGTTTGGTGGCTCCTGAAAATAGTTTCAAAGAGACAGGAAATGCACTGAATATTCTTACATAAAGCAGTGTGTTTAACTTATTCATTAGTTGAAATCATTTCAAAGTTAAATACTCATTCAAGTAATCAAATAATCATATTTAATAAACATAACGAGACATGGGATGATGAGGAAAGGATAAACGTTGATCCATGCTTAGATGAACTGGACGGTAGAAATCCGAATCCTTCAGTCGCGTGGCACCTCACCCCACCCCTAACCCCAACCGTCATTGGGTAATGAGCAAATCGTACTAAATTATACGAATTAGATCGTACGAATTAGCCACTAAATTACGAATTGCCGTGAGATTGCGTTGGATACCCACACTAGTGGATGCTGCTCTCTTGTTGGCTTTTCAATCAGAACACATTTCACACGGCATGATTTTGAACTGCCGTCAGGTGCAGATATTTAGCATGCCAAATATCTCACGGGTGTCAGCGACTCTTTAGGGTTTCTCTCAGATCGCTTCACACTGTGAGACTGTTACTCATGTGCAGTGGTGTAAAGTAACAAATTACAAATAATCAAACGACTGTAATCAAGTAGTTTCTTTCTCAGGAATTGTAATTTACTAAGTGGTTTTAAAAATGTGGACTTTTACTTTCCCTTGAGTACTCTTTTACTGCAGTATCGGTACTTTTACTCCATTACTTTCCTTCAACCTGCAGTCACTACTTCATTTTTTTCTTGTGTATGGGGATTAGAAAAATCAGTCCTGTGATTCCTGTCCGATCAAATCACACATAGAAGGTAAATCACATAATAATGAACTAGTGGTGTAATGGATCACAAATCTGCAGATCGGATCACACTACGTTTTTTTTAGTCACGGATCAGACCATTTTTCAGATCAGCAAAAAAATGAGGAGACAAATGTCATTTGCTTTCTATTTATATAAAAATATTACTGCAAAAAACATTGCTTTTAACAAACAGAACTTAAAATAAAGCGTAGGGTTTCCGCTGGAAGCAGAACAGACTTAAGAACTCATTTCTCCCAGTGTCAATTAGACTATTGAACACTGATCGATAGTGTGAATACGTTTTCCTCATGCTTGTAATTCTTCTGTATGTTTGTTTTTTATCATTTTTATTGTGTTAGAACTTGCTGAAGCCAAAGGAAAATGACTGAATGAAGAGTAGGAGAGGTTGTGGAGCATTTGATGGAGTTTTCTTTATGAACACAATGAACGACAGACGCCACAGAAAGCCAGAATCTCATCATTCCTGCAGATTATGCACTTAAGTGATTCAAGACAGATTGAGAAACCGCAATAAATAAATAAATAAAAAGTCCCCAACGCAACAAACAGCAGATGTGGAATATGGAAATGCATTAGAAAGCTCAGTGGCGACATAAGAAATGCATGAAAGGAGATTAAGCTGCGGCCCGAGATTGATTCCTAAAGCCAGAATATTTTGCGTCCCGCAATAATGAGCCATCCGGAGAGTTTCAAAGCACAATATTGTGGCAAAACAACAAAGTCCCACAGCAGGACGTCAGGAGCGGCTCTGCCTGGTTTTGTCTTTGATTTATTGGATTGGCCGAGCGGATTCTTCTCACGTTTGCATGCTGGGATTGCTGCGCTCAATCTCAGCGCAATCAAGCCAATGAATGGATTTCCTGAAACGCTCACAATTCACTAAGCTACACTCTCAGAAATAAAGGTACACGAGCTGTCACTGGGGTGGTACCTTTTCAAAAGGTACACATTTGTACTTAAAGGGTGCATATTGGTTCCTCAAACATATATATTAGTACCTAAAAATTATAAGAGGAACACTTTTGTGCTTTTTAGGTACTAATATGTACCCTTGTGGTATTAATATGGACCTTTTCGGTACAAATTTGTACCTTTTGAAAAGGTACCACCCCAGTGACAGCTCGTGTACCTTTATTTCTGAGAGTGTGGAACTGCAGAGCGGATACTTGTGGGAAAAGCTCACGCAAATGGGGTTTGGATAGGATTGAGGTTAACCAACAACAAAAGTTCTCCATTTTAAGCTACAATGCAGTAAAATATAAATATTAACTAACTTGACAAATAACTGAATAACTAAGTAAATGAAAGCTAAATTTTATTTATAAAAATAAATCAATTTAATAATACATTTTAAATAATAATTCTTTTTTTTCAATATTTATATACACATTTTTGCAGATTTTATAAACCCTGAATTAATTAATAAATAAAAATATATATAAAAAGAAAGTACATTTTTACAATATTAATATACAGATTTTAGCAGATTTTAATTATTAATTGTAATTTTAGCAATAAATTAAATATAAATAAATATTTTACAATATTAATAAACAGATTTTAGTAATTAATTGTAAATTTAGTAATAAATTGCAAATAATTATTATCGACAATATTTATACACATTTTTGCAGATTTTAATTAATTGTAAGTTAATTAATTAATAAAAATTTATATCAAATGAAAATAGTATATATTTCTTACAATATTAATATCAGAAATTAGTAATTAATTGTAAATTTTATAAATTGTAAATAAAAAGATATTTTTACAACACAGATTTTAGCAGATTTTAGTAAATAATTTTAAACTCTGTAATAAATTGAAAATAAATACATATATATTTTTACAATAATATACAGATTTTAGAAGCTAATAGAAATTAATTGTAAATTTAGTAATAAATTGTAAATAAAATATATACTTTTACAATATTATTATACAGACTTTAGTGATTAACTAAATTTAGTAATAAATTGTAAATAAAATATATACTTTTACAATATTATTATACAGACTTTAGTGATTAACTAAATTTAGTAATAAATTGTAAATAAAATATATACTTTTACAATATTATTATACAGACTTTAGTGATTAACTAAATTTAGTAATAAATTGTAAATAAAATATATACTTTTACAATATTATTATACAGACTTTAGTGATTAACTAAATTTAGTAATAAATTGAATAAAAATATTTTACAATATTATTATACAGATTTCAGCAGATTTTAATGTAAATTTAGTAATAAACTGAATATAAAATACATTTTTACAATATTAATATACATATTTTAGCAGATTTTAGAAATTTATTATAAATTTAGTGATATTGTAAATAAAAATGTATTTTTACTATATTACTATAAAGATTTTAGCAGATTTAATGAATTAATTGTAAATTCTGTAACAAATTGAATATAAAGGATATATTTTTAAAATAATATACAGATTTTAGAAGCTATTAGAAATTAATTGCAAATTTAGTAATAAATTGAATATAAAAATATATTTTACAATATTTATTATACAGATTAACAGATTTAAGTAATTATGAATTTAGTAATAAATTGTAAATAAAAATTTATTTTTTACTATATTAATATACAGATTATAATAGATTTTAGTAATTAATTGTGAATTTAGTAATAAATAAAAAATATATTTTACAATATTAATAAACAGACATTAGCAGATTTGAGTAAATAACAGTAAATTTGGTAATAAATTTAATATAAAAATATATTTTTTTACAATAATAACAGATTTTAGAAATTAATTGTAAAGTAATAAATTGTAAATAAAAATATGAACAATAAAAATATATTTTAGCAGATTTTTGTGATTAATTGTAAATGTTGTAAGAAATTATAAATTAAAACATATTTTATACATTTCGTTAGTACTAAAAGTTTGAATTTTTATTTTCATTTTAGCTAACATTTAGTAATTACCTTGTGTTTGTTGTCATTTATTAAGTTATTAAAAGTACACCAGATTAACCTATATAACTATAACTGCAAGTTTAGATTGCGAATACATTTTTTAAAGCCAATATTTGATATCAGACGGTATCATAGCATTTATTTTTATTTCCACTGAGTGAATGGTGCAAATAGCTGGCGTTTGGCTCTGCCCTCAGTCAGTTTACAGCACACGCTCATAAATCAGCCACACACAATCAATAGGAATAAATAAGAAAGCAGCCCACGGGGACCAACATGAGCCCCCAACACCGACTTCAAGAGTTACTACAGTTAACAGCCTCCGTACACCGTAAATAAAGACTAGCTGCTTACCAAAGATATGCATTTAAAATCAAATGAATCCTCTGTGGGGAGTATTAGCGCTGTGCGATACTGGGGAAATATGTGATATGGTTGTTAAGTAGCGACATTTCATTCATTCATTCAATTTCTTTTCGACTTAGTCCCTTTATTGATCCAGGGTCGCCACAGCAGAATGACCCGCCAACTTATCCAGCATATGTTTTACGCAAAGGATGCCCTTCCAGCCGCAACCCATCACTGGGATACATCCATACACACACATCTCATTCACACACATACCCTATGGGCAATTTTAGCTTACCCAATTCACCTATAGCGAATTTCTTTGAACTTGTGGGGCAAACCAACACGAACACGGGGAGAACATGCAAACTCCACACAGAATCGCTAACTGATCCAGCAGAGGCTCGAATCAGCAACCTTCTTGCTGTGAGGCGACAGCGCTATCCACTGCGCCACCGCGATAGAACACTTCCCAAAAAGAAAAGCTGTTTTTATTAGCTTGATTTGAATGATGTAATTATCATACTAAAATAAACAGGGAATAATAATGAATATTTGTGTTGATCTAGCTGTTACTGATCTGAAAAACTCTCAAAGAGCAAACATTTAAATAGGAATGAAGGAACACTACGGACACCTGGAGCAATAAGGCACAAGATGGGTTTGGCACGATTTGTTGCTATTTTCAGACCAGCGCAACCCTCATTTTTAGGTTTTGCGCCACATTGTTTAAATAGCAAATCCATTTGCGCCACTTTGTGGACTCATGGGTGTGCTGGTCTAAAATAGAGGTGTGTTAAGGCGGATCGTTGGCGTGTTGCTATTTTGAGGGACTGAAATAGACCGCACCATTGACCAACTAAAAGCAGGTCTAAAGTCTAGCTCAGAGCGTTAGTAATGCACTTATGTAGGTCCAAATGCTTGCACATTTCTTAATACACACAGGATGTACAGCAATGCACAAATGTCTTTACATATGAAAAAAAAAAGGATTAAAATGTTACAAAAATGTATAATTTTCTACATAAATATAAAACCACTACCTCCATGCCTCATTTCGGGGGGCTTTTTCAGTTTATTCATGACAATATGCATTTACATAACGTTATTATTATTAGCAGTATTATTTATTATATGCATATTTATATTTGTTTTAACAAAAACAAGTTTGTATTTGTCCATTTGTCAGGTTTTAGAGACTCTGCATCACTATATGGATAAGAATAGGACACGTGTTTGGATATAACTAGGCCCACTCGGAATCTGCGCGCAGATTTTCCGCAGATTTCCGCAGATTTTTAGCCCATCATTACTTCTGTTTATTTACTTAAAGTTAACTATTTACTGTTAACCTAATTGGATTTGCATTTTAAACATTAAATACAAGTTAAAAAGATATTATTTTTTATTTAACATATTAAGGTTTTAGTTATGAGACTCCCAAAATAATTCCGCAGAAATCCGCAGATTTTTACCAAAATTCTCCGCAGAAATAGCAAAAAACGTCCGCAGATTCCGTCTGGCCCTGGATATAACTCAGTTTTTTGACCACACTCCATTATTATTATTGTTCGTTTATCAGTTTGCTGGAAATTAGAACTGAATTTGCTTAACAAATGAAATTAAATATGTAGGCTAATGGATGTCTTCAGTGAAGTGAGTACAACATCGTTTCCCCATCCACGAAAGTAAAAAGTAAAGAGAAAGTAAAGAGGCCGAATGGAGGAGGCTCGTTCTTTATCCTCTCGCTGCAGATGGTCTGTTTAACCGTTTTCTCGCTAGTGAAGCGTTCAGTTTTTTCACTTATAAAGTCCGCCATGTAAATAGCAAATGCACCATGGAACGAAAATAACCGCACCCCTTTGAATGTTTATCAGCCAATCAGGATCAACGGGAGCATAGAATAAATGTAATTTTATTTTGTATTTTTATAATAAAGTAATTTCTAAATGATAAATGAATATTCGTATTTCTTTTGAACACAGATGCTGTAATCCTGCACTGCGCTTGACCACACAAATGACAAACGGAAAGCATCTTCCTTGAAAAAGTGCAGAGCTGGACTAAATATGAGCCTCGGTGAACCTGCAAGCTGAGACCATGCAGGCATGCAGAAAAACCCAATCATAATCAGCGCACAGATGAAAACTCTGTGCATTTAATTATGCTATTACAAGGTAGCTTTTATAACGATGATAATTTTAATGTGCATTTTTAATTCAGTTATGTGTATTATTTTAAAGAAGCATATTACACCCTCAAGTATCCCCAGAACGCTTCTGATGAAGTTTAAGCTCAAAACACCTAATTTTTGTGTGTCTATTTAAATGCAAATTATCTGCGGTTCCCTGCCCCCTTTCTAAAAAAGGGCGGAGTCTTTTAAGATTGTGCCTGGTAGTGTAGTCACGATTCCGGAATTCAGTTCAAATCGATACTGAAATTTGAAAACGTCCATTTCCCGCTAACATTTTTGAGCGCTGTGGAGCACTTTTTTAAACACAGTTGTTCACGTGCTCAACAGAAATGACTGTGATTGGCCGTGAAGGTCATCAGTTCACCAAACTCACGCTGTTTATCAAGTGTAACTACAGATACAGGAACACTGGGGTGTTTTAAGGCCATGAAGATCAGTCGATTCATCAGCGGATCGCTCGTATGTCAGCTTATAGACAGATCGACGCGACTTTGAAATGCTTCAGTGTCCCCGTCTGTGGTTACACTCAGTAAACAGTGGTGAGTTTGGTGAACTGATGACCTTCATGGCCAAATCACATTCATTTCTATTGAGCATGTCAACTCAATGGCAAAATAGCAGTGTTTAAGAATGCGCTCAACGGCGCTCAAATGTTACTTAAATTTCAGTATCGATTGGTACCGAATTCTAGCATCGTGGCAAGTATTGTCTACCTAGTGCCTGAGGTCCAATTTAAAACATCGAAATATTAAAATAACTACAACAATTAACAGAAACACAAATATAGAGCGTATTTATACTTCACTGATGCATTTGTATATACACTCCGAAAGCATAAAAACTCTTTAAATGCTAAAAATGTGCTATATATGAATGTGAAATCTAATAAAGTAATACTCATTCATTCATTCATTTTCTTTTCGGCTTAGTCCCTTTATTAATCCGGGGTTGCCACAGCGGAATGAACCGCCAACTTATCCAGCACGTTTTTATGCAGCAGATCCAGCCACAACCCATCACTGGGTTCCATACACACTCATTCACACTCATACACTACGGACAATTTAGCTTACCCAATTCACCTGTACCTGGACTGTGGGGGAAACCGGAGCACCCGGAGGAAACCCACGCCAACGCAGGGAGAACATGCAAACTCCACACAGAAACGCCAACTGACCCAGCCGAGGCTCGAACCAGCGACCTTCTTGCTGCGAGGCGACAGCACTACCCCTACTGCGCCACCGCGTTGCCATTATATTGATTACATATTATATATATTATTTACATAATGCTTTCAGTGTATTATAAGAGCTCATCACTCATTGATAAGCACAGTTATTCTGCAAAATGAATGTTAAAGTGAGCAGCGTTCATCTGACAGGTTCATTTACGATAGCACCCTCCCAATGGATATTGGATAAGAAGAAATGGCCAAGCATTCAGCCCGAAATATACAACTATCTCATTGAAACTCCAAGTGATTTTACAAGAGAGAAGTTAAAGGTCTTTGGATGCCTACAATTTTGTTCTGTGTGGTCATGTGCAAGTAATAATGTTCCCTGATTACCAGATTCAAAACTATGTAGAGCTCAAAACCGAGGTTCTGCCGACCCAAAGACAAGGAAAGAAGACGGAGCTGTACAATGCCTGGGTAATCATCAACAAGCAAAACAACTGCATTCTGACAGCGAACTGCTCCTGTACGACAGGGTACTGTATGTGAACTTACATTTTTACATTTTATTCTAAGCATTCAGTGTCCGCAGTTTAATTGTTGTGAGGCGACAGCACTACCTACCACTGCGTCGCCCTAAAGTAATACAGTGTATGATAAATCCTATATAATGAATGAATCAGGGTTTTGTGAATTATGGCTACAGGCACTAATAGTGGATTATTTACTGTTATTTAAAAACATTTACTTAATCAAATTTAAAGCCATTTACCGTTTTGTAGAACTACGCTGCATTGCAATTTAAAGTCCACTGTAGTTCAGTTCATGTAATATCAATAACAGTTGAAGTCAGAATTATTAGTCCTCCTGTATTATTAGCCCCTCTGTATTTTTTTACCCCAATTTCTGTTTAAAGGAAAGATTTTAATTCAACATTTCTAAATATAATAGTTTAAATAACTCATTTCTAGTAACGCATTTATTTCATCTTTGCCATGATGACAGCACATATATAATATTCTGCTAGATATTTTTCAAGATACTAGTATTCAGCTTAAAGGGCACCTAGGTTACCCCTTTTTCCAGATTTAATATAAGTATTTTGTGTCTCCAGAACGTGTCTGTAAAGATTCAGCTCAAAAACACCCATCAGATTTTTTTATTATACCTTTTATAAGTTTCTATTTTTAGCTTTAATCAGCAGGTGGGGGTTTTCTGTGTACTGCGCCTTTAAGGCTAGTCCTCCCCGCCCACCGTTTCCACGTGCCTGTCAGTGTGCCGCCCTCAGCTGCGTCAGACAACAGACAGACATCATGGAAGATCTCACGTAACGTTTGTGAGAAATACTACAGTAAGAACTTTACCACGGAGTATTTGATGAATTTTGATGAACGACGAGTCACACACAATGTTGTTACAAAGTTCACACGTGCACAAACACAGACACACAGACAGCACGCGCGTTTAGCTTTGCACTCTTTTTGCATGCAAATGTGACAGGAAACAGGTTAATATCCACTCCTGTATGGATATCTGTTATGTTAATGTACAAAATAAACCTGATTTAATGTCTACAAACCGGATTGAAGCGTCTTCTTTTATAATTGTTCTGTGGTGATGAAGTAAACCTGAGGTAAATCGCTGTAATTCATTAACATGCACTGTTTTAAAACATTTTAAACTTGTAAAACTCACTCTTGATCACATTTGATGATGATTGATGATCCTAGCGAACTGAACAGACCTTTTATTCCCGGTTGCTTTGCGCACGTCCTGTCTTGTTAATATGATTATAAACGTTACTCGGAGACATGTTAATACGCAGCTGTCAATCAATTCGCTGGGCAGGGGGGGGCCGCACTCCTACGTCAGGTCGACTCCTACGTCGGTCTCAAAACCGCTCCAATTGGTCCACCGTTTTTATGTTGTTAAATTGAAAAAAAAATGGACTGTGTGTGTTAATAAATCCCCCCAATATGACTGTTTATACACTATACCTACACATATGTCTGTCCAAACAGCTTGAAAAGTAGATTTTTCACCATAGGTGCCCTTTAAAGTGCAATTTAAAGGCTTAACTAGGTTAATTAGTTAGGGTAATTAGGCAAATCATTGGATAAGGAAGGTTTGTTCTGTAGACAATCAAAAAACAAATATTGCTTAAGGGGGCTAATAATTTTGACCTTAAAATGTCTTATATTCTAGCCGAAATAAAACAAATGAGACTTTCTCCAGAAGAAAAAATATTATAGGAAATACTGTGAAAAATTCCTTGCTCTCTTAAACATCACTAGGGAAATATTTGAAAAAGAAAATGCAAAGCAAGGCTTATAATTTTGACTTCAACTGTTTATAGAAAAGGTATAAAAGAGAGTCGACCGACGTCTCTGTAACATCTGTTCGACCTTCACAACATCCAGATGCTGCAACCAGAACTCATCCATCAGTTTGTGTTGGTCTGCAGGACGTCCTGTTAGCGGTACAGAGTGTTCATGTCCTAAAACAAGTGCTTTTTTTAATGGGTTGTCCTTGAAAAATTCACTTCATCCTTCTGTCGCGGCTATTTGATGGAGATTTGTGGTTCAATGTGGAGGTTAAATAAGAACGCAGGAACGGTGTATCATGAACCAGATGATGATGAGCAAAAAATCTGTGTCAGCACATTATGGGCCTAGAAAAGATTCGGTTGGACCAAAGCCAAGATGCAAAGCAAGTTATTTTGAAGAGTATTTTGATCACAACAGATGTCTGGTGTTGTAAAGCCACAGTGTTTTGCATGACCCCGTTTTCTTCTCTTTTTTTTTTTGCACAGCCATTAAACGCCATCTATCAAAGCGATGAGAAACTGAAGCATATGGTCCTGTACACAAACAGGCCAGATTGAGTGCCCCGCTACTGGTTTTTAAAGCATTAGTGGCACAAATCCCGTGTTTTTAGTCCTCTTTGATGCTATTATGTCATATTGATACGGGATCAAATGTCAGTTGTTAAAAAATAAAATAAACAGTGTTTTTTTTTTCGTGCTTTACTTTTCACAAAGGCATCCATGAAACTTGAAGATGTTTTATAAAAAAAATGATACTGAAGTGAGAATTTTTGTCATAATTATGGTAAAATGTGTTGATACACGAAACTGTGTTACAGCATTAATCCATCTACACTACAGTATCTATGAATCCATCCATCCATCCATCCATCCATCTAAAGTATCTATCCATCTATCCTACACTACAGTATCTATCTATCAATCCACTCATCCATCCATCGATCCACAGTATCCATCCATCTATCAATCTGTCTATCCATCCATCTACAGTATGCATCCATCCGTTCGTTCATCCATCTACAGTATCCATCCATCCATCCATTCATCCAATGTATCCATCCATCAGTTCATCCATCTACAGTATCCATCCATCCATCCATCCATAGTATCTATCTACCGGTCTATCCATCTATCTCTCCATCCATCCATCCATCCATCCATCCATCCATCCATCTATAGTAGCCATCCATCTGCCCATCTATCCATCCATCTCTATTTATCCATCCACAGTATGCATCAATCAACAGTATCCAATCAATCCATCCATCCATTCATAGTATCCATCCATCTGCCTATCCATCCATCTCTATTTATCCATCCATCTACAGTATCCATCCATCAACAGTATCCAAACAATGCATCCATCCATCCATCTCCATCTATCCATCTACAGTATCCAGTCATCCATCCATCTATAGTAGCCATCCATCTGCCTATCTATCCATCCCTCTCTATTTGTCCATCCACAGTATCCATCCATCAACAGTATCCAATCCATCCATCCATCCATCCATCCATCCATCCATCTATCTACAGTATCCATCCATCCATCTCTATCTATCTATCCATCCATCTTCAGTATCCAGTCATCCATCCACCCTTCCATCTACTGTATAGTAGCCATCCATCTGCCTATCCATCCATCCATCCATCCATCTCTATTTATCTATCCACAGCATCCATCCATCAACAGTATCCATCAATCCATCCATCCATCCATTCATAGTATCCATCCATCTGCCCATCTATCCATCCATCTCTATTTATCCATCTATCTACAGTATCCATCCATCAACAGCATCCAATCAATCCATCCATCCATCCATCTTCAGTATCCATCTTTCTATCCATCCATCTACAGCATCCAGTCATTCATCCATCCATCTCTGTTTGTCCATCAACAGTATCCATAGTATCCATCCATCTGCCTATCTATCCATCCATAGTATCCATCCATCAATCCACAATCCATCTAATGACGTTTATAATAAAAATAATAGTCAAGCAAATATAGCTTTAATGTTATTAACAGGAATTAACCTTATAAAAAATCTAAAGTACTGTTACTTGAAATATGGTAAATACTGAATATTGTACTGAAATCCAAAATACTTCACTAAAATATACCTAAAATTAAATACTATTTGGAATGATTTCTTATTTTTATTTTGACTACTTAAACTTCAATTTAATTTAAAAAAAAAAAATACTACATTTAAACATTATTAATTTATTTTAAATAGTTAAGTCCCTCATAAAAATCATCAAGATATCATTCAATTCTGTGAAATTTTTAAAGGTAAATAACAAAAAATAAATAAATTAAAAAAAAATCAGAGTTCAGAGTATTTTTTGTTTGGCAAATGTAGCTACTACTAAGTATAAAATTATGGTTTTGACTTTTACATATTTTTATTTTTCTAAATACGTTTTACTTTAGCTTATTAAATTATTATAAAACTTGATTTGTTCACATTTTTTTTTTTTACATTTTACTATTTGTTTTATTCTGTACATCTAAAAAAAAAAAGCATCACAAACAAACAAATTAGCAGACAGATGGTGTTATAATGATTATTATACAGTGCAATCATAACTGTTAGATGGACTAGACAGCACTATGATCTACATATAAAACAAAGAGTGTATTGTGCTGTAAACGCTGAATGGTACAATGAAAAAAAATGACCACCTTTTGCACAAAACAACGAGACAGACCTCATTAGACAGAGCAGCAGAGGCTAAATGTTAGCTGACCTGTTACAAGCACAAAGGCATCCTCAGGGTGTGGCGTGTAAGCATGCATGTGTGAAAACATGAGCACATGAGTGTGTATGCACGTGTGCACAATCATTCACACACACACACAAACACACACACCTGGTGCACTTACAAACAACACTAACAGCACCAGATTATGAACAAAACACTGACGTCCTCCAGCACATCTGTGTCATGATTGAACGACATCACTGTGGAGCGACAACACTGACATTTGCAGCAATGTGATATCATAGAGGAGCTACACTCACTGGCCATTTTATTAGGTACACCTTACTACTACAGGGTTGGACCCCCTTTTGCCTTCAGAACTGCCTTAATCCTTAGTGGCATAGATTCAACAAGGTACTGGAACTATTCCACAGAGATTTTGTCTGTATTGACATGATAGCATCACGCAGTTGCTGCAGATTTGTCGGCTGCACATCTATGATGTGAATCTCCCGTTCCACCACATCCCAAAGGTGCTCTATTGGATTGAGATTTGGGGACTGTGGAGGCCATTTGAGTACAGTGAACTTATTGTCATGTCCAAGAAACCAGTCTGAGATGATTCACGCTTTATGACATGGCATGTTATCCTGCTGGAAGTAGCCATCAGAAGATGGGTACATTGTGGTCATAAAGGGATGGACATGGTCAGCAACAATACTCAGGTAGGCTGTGGCGTTGACACAGTGCTTAATTGGTACTAATGGGCCCAAAGTGTGCCAAGAAAATATCCCCCACACCATTACACCACCACCACCAGCCTGAACCGTTGATATGAGGCAGGATGGATCCATGCTTTCATAGTGTTGACACTAAATTCTGACTCTACCATCCGAATGTCGCAGCAGAAATCGAGACTCATCAGACCAGACAACGTTTTTCCAATCTTCTATTGTCCAATTTTGGTGAGCCTGTGCGAATTGTAGCCTCAGTTTCCTGTTCTTAGCTGACAGGAGTGGCCCCCGGTGTGATCTTCTGCTGCTGTAGTCCAGCCGCCTCAAGGTTGGACGTGTTGTGTGTTCAGAGATGCTCTTCTGCAGACCTCGGTTGTATTGAGTGGTTATTTGAGTTACTGTTGCCTTTCTATCAGCTGGATCCAGTCTGACCATTCTCCTCTGACCTCAACAAGGCATTTGCGCCCACAGAACTGCCGCTCACTGGATATTTTCTCTTTTTCGACACATTCTCTGTAAACCCTAGAGATGGTTGTGCGTGAAAATCCCAGAAGATCAGCAGTTTCTGAAATACTCAGACCAGCCCGTCTGGCACCAACAACCATGCCACGTTCAAAGTCACTTAAATCACCTTTCTTCCCTATTCTGATGCTCGGTTTGAACTGCAGCAGATACCCAGAGCTATGTTTTACACACCTGTATGAAAATTGGCAGACAAATCAAACATGCCAATACCTACAAAAAAGAACTTGAAACGAAATCTCAAACCCAACAGGAAGTTAGATATTTTTGCCATTTCCAGGCGTTGTATTTTGTGAAGTTTCACAAGCTAATTTCAAGAGGAGCACGTGATATGAATGATCGTGGCTGGTCTCTCATCTGTAATCATTAGGAAGCCAATCGGATTATTCCAAACTTACTATAAATAGCCCATCTAGCATTACTCCCTTATCTTAATTTTTTGAAGAATCCCCCCCCCATCCACCCCATCTCCTCCTTTACCAGGGGGAGCTCGTCCCCTGGGACAGCATGCCAAACCCGCTAACATTATCAAGCAATATCCAATTCTATTTTTGTACCCCTTCCTCTCGCCTTCCCCTTGGCCCTTGAAACAAAGTGTGAAGGGGAAGGGTTTCAAAAATTCTTTTCTTTTAAGCATGATGGTAAAACCCGAACGCAGTTATGAACAGGCCTGACCTGAACACGTTTACATGCCAACAGGGCTTAATTTGTGCCGGCACCTCATGTTACCGATCCCCTCCTCCCCTATCCGCTGTTCACTTATGCTTTCTTCCGCGACTCCCTAACCCTCTCCACTTTCGTCCGTGACACCCCTGCCCCGCTCACTTTCATCCGCGACACCCCTCCGCCAACCACCGCAACAACACCCCTCCTAACCCCCAACTTTCGTGCACGACACCTCTCCATCCTCAGGTAACATGACGGATCAGTTACCCCGATCTGTTCCGGCACCTCGCAATTCACAAATTAAGCACTGCATGCCAATATCCAGTTAAAGTTATAGCGCCACCTGCTGGCAACAGGAAGTGATGTTTTACAATGTAACAAATTCCTTCTACAAAATGTATCAGATTGACTCCATGTTTTGTCAGTATAATCCAAAGGCCTTTGTGATGTTAAATTGTGAAGATCGAGAGTTTTCGACGAAGGGTGTGTCCGAGGTGAACTGACAAAGTTCAGTGTATCACCATGGAGGAGGAACTACTTATAACTCTACATGCCAATATTGAGTCACAGTCATAGCGCCACCTACTGACAGAAGAAAGTTTGGCATAAATCTGTGATTTTTCTTAGTTTTTTTTTATATACATATGAACTTAAAATTAGTATTACCCACTGTTCTCTGATATCCTAGGGCAACCGGGAGGTAGTGAGCAGTGGTGGAAAGAGTACTGAAAAAAAAATAAAAATCGCTCAAGTAAAAGTACCATTACTTGCCTAAAAATGTAGTGCGAGTAATAATATCTGTTGTAAATATTACTCAAAGTATGAGTAAAAAGTAGAACTTTCAAAAGTACTCAAGAGCAGTGAGTATTACGCTGTAAAGAGCTGATGCATTTACATGTAATTTGAGGATGTGTGTAAACGTAACATTCTGTAGTGCATTTAGTTATTGCCCAGCAGGCACACAACATCATAAGACGTTATTATTAGGTTAGATTTAGGTTATGATGTCAGGTGACCAAAATTCAATAGGTGCGTTCGACATGAAGCACAGCTGCAGCCGGTGACCAACGAGATTAGCCGTGCGCAGGCGGGGGCAGAGTTGAAAACGGAGCCGTCAAGCAGGACACTTCGGAGCTCGAAGTTGCTGCTGTCATGATGACCGATCTCATGGCGGGATCATTCATTTATTTATTTATTGCAATAACAACAAAAGATTTACAGTACACATAAAACAGAATACAGTCTCTACAAACTATAGTTCATTTTTAAACAAGGGAATTATGAATTACATTTAAGTAGCCGATATAACAAACACATGAGAAATAAGGGGAAAACGAGAGGGCACATAAAAAGGAAATAAATATCCATAAATAGGCCTATTAAACAAAACAATAAGCACAAATTCTTGGAGTTTAAACATCAGTCTTTGGGCTACTAGATGTTGAATGGTGTGTCAATACTGTTCCAGTGCTTGTTTGAATATGCTAAAAAGGGTTTACATTTATTTACATTTAGAGATATAAAACTTTCCAATATATATTAATGTAAAACCCAAAAACAAGGTGTTTTGATTAAGTCTTAAACAATGATTATTTTAAATAATAAAAGCATTTTTTAAAAAGCACTTTAATCTATAGAGATTGAACAAAAAGACCACAATAAATGAGCTACACTAAATAGAAAATACCCAGAAAGAGCAGCTACATCAATGACACTTTTAACATTTCTGCATAAACGGCTTGACAGGAAATAAAATATTTTATAATCATATATTTTCATATTTAGTAAAATATTTTTTACTTAATTTAAGAAATCTTTATAGGGGTGTCAGGATCAATGATGATAATTATTATATAAGTCTGTAAGACTTATTTGAGTTAATATTTGGTCATTCACTAAAATGTATAATACTGTATAAAAAGGCAGAATAAACCTTTTCAAACAATCTAGACATTATGAACAAATTATTTAACAAAAGATGATACTGCAGTAAAATATGTGTAGTCTTTTAATAAGCATGATGTGTATAAGATAGAGAGGGTACGAACAGTTAATTGTTTTGAAATTTGTGAATCGGAATTTGTCCAATAACAAACCTGAAAAACACATGGTTGTTGAACTCGGCCAATCGTGTAACATCAGTGTCGTCATCGCAGCTTCAGCAGGCGCTCTTCAGGTGCTGCGCGGGCTGACTCAATCGTCTGATCTTGGAGCGCTGTCGCAGTACTTTGATGCCACATGTGACAGTCACATGGCGTCAGCGCAGCATCAATCCGGCCAAAATTTCTAACTGGCATGCACCGCTTTAAGACAGATTTCGATCGGTCTGCGCAGCGCTGCATGAAGTCGAACGCACCTATCCTCTAGCCAGCATCTAAGGACACTGTTATTTTGATGTCCAATAATGGTGTCAATTGACGTTGAAATTTGGTCGATTTTAGGTTGTGTTGGAAAGTGACCAACGTCGAGCCAACATGACGTCAAATACTGACAATTATTCATCAGGTATGGCAACCAAAATCCAACATCTGATAGACATCATAGTGGTAATGTCAAGCTGTAACATCATTAGACGTTGATATTTGGTTGATTTTAGGTTGGACATTGACATCGGCCTGATGTTAGGTTCTGACGTCAACCTGATTTTCATTTCCAAACAAAATGCAACGTCCCACGACGTTGGTGTACAACGTCAATCATGTTGACCTCCTGTGCCAGCTGGGTGTTTAAGACCATTTAGGTCATCATACAGTAAACATCCGTCATCTTCTCATCAGTGACATGCATCTAAACAGTCTCTGGGTCATTACGAGTGACTATTTTGGACATCTTCTTGGACACTTTTAATGCTATTAAACAGCTGCTATTATAAATCGCCCATGTCTTGAGGTAGTTCACTATGATGTGATTTACCTTCTATGTGCGATTTGATTGAACAGGAATCACAAGACTGATTTTTCTAATCCCCATAGACAAGAAAAAAAGTAGTGACTGCAGGTTGAAGGAAAGTAGTGGAGTAAAAGTACCAATACTGCACTAAAATGTTCAAGGGAAAAGTAAAAGTCCACATATTTAAAACTACTTAGTAAATTAAAATTCTGAGAAAAACTACTCAATTACAGTAGTTTGAGTATTTGCATTTGTTACTTTATACCACTGGTGGTGAGCTCGGGTGCGAGGTCCCTTTTAAATCGCTGCTTGCAGCTTTAAATCTAATATAAAATGCCTCAAAGCAAGAAATAATGCCATTCATAAAACAGAATGGAATGCAGTGTTGTTTAGCATTAGTATTTGTATCAGCAGTACATGTAAATAAGATCCACATGGTGGTTTCGTGAAAGTGTTTTGATTTAATATAAGGAGTTTTGCGGTTTGCTTGCAATCCATCCTGTGGCGTGTAATTGAGTTGAATGGATCATGCTTACTCTGGTGGCTCAAACCTGCTCTGAATGCACAGTACACAAGCGCAGAGCTGACGAACAAAGACGACAGCTGAAGTAAACCACTCTGCATTCACTCCCAAATGTCCCTCTACTGCTCGCCCTGCCTGGACACTCAAAACACTGCCCTCTGAATGCAGGAGTGTCCTGTGAGCAGGCATGGGATGTTAATGTGACTAAACTTGTTCTCTTTTAGGTAAGTTCGGATTATCACATTTGTTTCTGTTATGCTTAACAGCAGAAAGTCTTGAAAGTCAAGTTTACATACAATAAGATTAATATGCCTCTGAAAAAGCTCAGATGATGGTGTCAAGGTTTTGGAAGTTTCTGATCAACTAATTGACAACATTTGAGTTAATTGGACGCACAACTGTAGAATAGTATTTAAGGAAAACCTCAAACACACTGCTTCCTTGTGTGACAACATGGGAAAATCAACAAGCCAGAATCAACAACATCAAAAAAGCCAGATTACAATTTGCTAAATTACACTGGGAAAAAAACTGCATCATGTTGTGGGGCTGTTTGGCTGCAGGAGGGACTGGTCCACTTCACAGCATAGATGGCATCATGAAGAAAGAACATTATGTAGAAATACTGAAGCAACATCAAGACATCAGCCAGGAAATTAAAACTTGACCACAAATGGGTCTTCCAAACAGACCATGACTCTAAGCATACTGCCAAATTAGTTAAAATGTGCTTTAAGGACAACAGAGTGAATGTTTTGGAGTGGCCATCACAAAGCCCTGAGCTCAATCCTATAGAAAATTTGTGGGCAGAGTTGAAAAAGCTTGTGCGAGCAAGACAGCCTACAAATCTGACTCTGTTACAGCAATTCTGTCAGGAGGAATGGGCCAAAATTCCTTCAAACTATTGTGAGAAGCTTGTGGAAGGATACCCAAAACGTTTGACCAAAGTTATACAGTTTAAAAGCAAAGCTAAAAAAAATACCAAGGAAATGTGTGTAAACTTTTGACTGTCTAGAAATTAATAATAAAAAATAAATAAATAAAAAATTCTCTCATTATTCTGGCATTTAGCAAGTGTAAATGATTTAGGTAATCCTAACGGACCTAAAATAGTAAACGTTTACTATGATTTACTATCAGACATTTATTTAAAATGGTTATGTTCCTTTTTTTAGAGTGTATTTAAACTCCTGGTTTCAACTGTATGTGTAAGATTTTTTACTTACATTTTTTTTAGAACTACAGCATCTCCAGCAGAAAAGATATCCAAAGATGCCATTTTAAATGGTAAAGAAATGTGTTTTTAAAACTAATGAAGACAGCAGAAGTCAATGGCTCATTTGAATTATTTAGCCTGACATGTTTACTGCTCCAAAATGTTTTAAATCTTTCAAAAAATAAAATATATTGTTTTCAAAAGGGAAAAAAAGTTTTTTGTTTTTACCCAGACATTTAAAAATAACTTATTTTAGAGCAGTAATCACAATACTGTGATACCGTGAAATAGTGATATTTTTTATTCAAGGTTATCATACCGTTATACCGGTCCATACCTAGGGCCACACACACAGAGAGCTAGCTACGGTAACACTTTAAAATAATGGTCTATTAGTTAATTAAGTGTATTACTAATAGTTTGTTGATGTTAGTAAATACATCAAGTTATTTATTATTCTTTGTTAATGTTAAGTTAAACAACATTAGTTAATGTATATATAATAGTCAGAATTATTCGCTCTCCTGTGATTTTATTTTTCTACTTCAAATATTTCCCTAATGATGTTTAACAGAGCAAGGAATTTTTCACAGTATTTCCTATAATATTTTTTCTTCTGAAGAAAGTCATATTTCGGCTAGAATAAAAGCGGTTTTTAATTTTTTGGAAACTATTTTAGGGTCAATATTATTAGCCTCGATTTTCCCCATAATCGAGCTCTGGTTAAGTCCATATCATCAAAGCCCGTCATTAAGAATGCACTATAAAAATGGCATCATGAAGACTTCACCGAATGAAAGCCAAGACCAGCACGTCACTGCTGCTGATCCTGGAACAGTTGCGTGAAGGGCAGATTGCATCTCCTTCTCCACATGAGTGCGAGGACACGCTGCGCGACTGACTGCAGAACAGTGTGCGGCTACAAATGACGAAATCACAGAGCTTCAGCTGCGGAGCAAACACGTGGATCTCAACTCATCCCGCTGATGAAGATGACGAGTCAATTAACAACATTTATATGCTGGAATGACCTCGTCAAGAAAGCTTTCTTAACGTCTGTCTATCGGTGACGTAATGCTTTTTTAATTCTTCCCTGTCCTGATTAAGTCACATCCCGCATCCTGACCTGCCAAACAAAGAGATCCTGACGGCGTTAAATTAGGGTGCGGAGCTATCTGAATTTCTGACCAATGGCATTTAGGAGTGTTTAAGGAATTAGAAGAACTTTTGGGCATCTTAAAAAAAAAAAAAAAGGCATGGACCTACAGGGGATTCAGTTGACGTTTTTGGTTTTCATAAACATTTTTTTTTTTAAATAAAGATTTTTAATCAACCACTATTGGCAAATAATTATAAATACTTCATCAGATATATTGCATATTACTGGTTAATGGTGGATAATACATTACCATTTATAAGCTAAACATCTCTTCTGCGTTTATTTCACATATAATCTACGTACACACATGACGCTAGGCTGAACAAGCGATGTTTTGCTCAATACTAAGACACAAGATTGTATCATTTTAAATATTTGAGTATCAATATGTATGAAAATATCTATATTTTTGACAAAATGTTGGTATTTGTGGTTTACGGGGACTCTCCATAGGCGTAATGTATTTTATACAGTTAAAAAAAAGCATATATTATATGGCCTTACCCTACCTCAACCCCTAAACCTCAAAGGAAATAAGTGACAAATTTAAATGTGGTTTAAGAGTTTTGAATAACGAGGACACAAGACATGCTATTGTAAAACCACCTTAAAAAGGACGTTGACACAGAACAACGTTTTTCCTTTCCAATGTGATACTTTCTATTGCTTTTAATGTAAACATGCGATTGACAAGACTGTATTGTTCTAAATATTCCAGTATCAATATGAATCGAAACATCGATATTTTTGAAAACATGTTGGTGGTTTATGGGGACTCTCCATAGGCGCAATGTATTTTGTACAAAAAAAAAAACATTTATTATATGGCCTTACCCTACACCTCTACCCCTAAATCTCACAGGAAACAAGTTGCAAATTTAAATGCGATTAAGCGTTTTGAATTATGAGGACGTAAGACATGCCATCGTAAAAACCAACTTAAGGGGACTAGGCAAGGGACGATAACCAGTTTCAAGGTTTACCAAGGTTTAGAAAAGTCAAGGTTTTAAAAACCGCCAAAGTTTTCTGTTCCTAAGGTATAAAATGTACGCTTTTTTTGTTGTTATGTTTCTTACAACCATTTTATTTAGTTTTTTAGGGCAACAGTATCTCCAGCAGAAAAAGAAACCACTACAACAAAAGCTACTGGTCAAAAATATTTGAGATGTTTCTTAAAAAAATATATATATTGTGTTCAATGGGGGGAAAAGTTTTTGTTTTTGTTTTACCCAGACATTTAAAAATAACTTATTTTAGAGCAGTGATCACAATACCGTGAAACCGTGATATTTTTATCCATACCGTCAGAATCTTATACCGGCCCATGCCTAAAGGGGACGTTCACACAACACATTTTTCCTTTCCATTGTGATACTTTTCTATTGTTTTTCAATGCAAGCGTGTGATTGACAAGACTGTATTGTTTTAAATATTCCAGTATCAATATGTATCGAAATATTTATTTTTTTATAACATGTTGGTTTTAGTGGTTTTCGAGGACTTTCCATACAGACAAAAACGTTTATTATATGCCCTTACCCCTCACAGGAAACAAGTGACAAATTTATGTGATTTTTAAGCGTTCTGAATTTCAAGAACAAGACATGCCATTATAAAACCACCTTAAGGGGACGTTCACACAGAACACATTTTTCCTTTCCATTGTGATACTTTTCTATTGTTTTTCAAATGTAAACATGTGATTGACAAGATTGTATCATTTTAGATATTCCAGTATCAATATAAATCGAAATATCGATATTTTTGACAACATGTTGGAATTGGTGGTTTACGAGGACTCTCCATAGGCGTAATATACTTTATACAGCAAAAAACATTATATGACCTTACTATACCTCTACCTCTAAACCCAACCCTCACATATGGCCAATTTAAATGTGATTTTTAATCGTTTTCAATAACGAGGACATAAGACATGCCATTGTAAAACCACCTTAAAGGGACGTTCACACAGAACATGTTTTTTATTTTTCAATGTGATACTTTTATATTGTTTTTCAATGTAAACATGTGATTGACAAGATTGAATCGTTTGAAATATTCCAGTATCAATATGCATGGAAATATCAATCTTTTTGATAACATGTTGGTATTGGTGGTTTACGAGGACTCTCCATAGGCGTAATGTATTTTATACAGCAAAAATGTATTATATGCCCTTACCTTACCTCTACCCCTAAATCCAACCCTCACAGGAAACAAGTGGCAAATTTAAATTTAATGTGATTAAGCCATTTGAATTACGAGGACACAAGACATGCCATTGTAAAACCACCTTAAGGGGACGTTCACACAGAACACATTTTTCCTTTTTCAATGTGATACTTTTTTATTGTTTTTCAATGCAAGCGTGTGATTGATAAGATTGTATCATTTTAAATATTCCAGTATCAATATGTATTGAAATTTTTTTTTTTTTTAATAACATGTTGGTTTTAGTGGTTTTCAAGGACTCTCCATAGGCATTATGTATTTTATACAGTAAAAAAAAGCATATATTATAATGACCTTAACCTACCTCTACCCCTAAACATCACAGGAAACAAGTGACAAATTTAAACGTGATTTAAGCGTTTTGAATTACAAGGACACAAGACATGCTATTGTAAAACCACCTTAAGGGGACGTTCACACTGAAAAACAATAGAAAAGTATCACATTGGAAAGGAAAAATGTGTTCAATGTAAACATGCGATTGACAAGATTGTATCGTTTGAAATATTCCAGTATCAGTATGTATGGAAATATTGATATTTTTGACAACATGTTGGCATTTGTGGTTTACGAGGACTTTCCATTGGCATAATGCATTTTGTACAGACAAAAACGTTTATTATATGCCCTTACCCTACCACTAAACCCAACACTCAAATGTGGCAAATTTATATGTGATTTTTAAGCGTTCTGAATTTCAAGAACAAGACATGCCATTATAAAACCACCTTAAGGGGACGTTCACACAGAACACATTTTTCCTTTCCATTGTGATACTTTTCTATTGTTTTTCAATGTAAACATGCAATTGACAAGACTGTATCATTTGAAATATTCCAGTATCAATATAAATCGAAATATCGATATTTTTGACAACATGTTGGAATTGGTGGTTTATGAGGACTCTCCATAGGCGTAATGTACTTTATACCATAAACAAATGTTTATTATATGCCCTTACCCTACCTCTACACATAAACCAAACCCTCACTGGAAACGTGGCAAATTGAAGTGTGATTAAAGTGGACCAATCAGAAAAATTCAGAAGTGGGACAATCATAGCAGGTTTCAGTTTACAGGCGCTCAGTGGCCGTGTCGGCATACCATCTTGCATTTCTTTTTAAACTATTTCTGCGCGTTTTTAGTTTTGAGATGCAATTGGTGTTAATAAACCCTAATAGAGTACAACTAGGTCACAGCCATGCCACTATAGAAATGTCTGTCCTTGTAAACCAGCACAATCACACTCATTAACACACACACACACACAAAGTGTTCATGTGAATAATAGCAAATGGAAAAGCATTTGCCAAATAAACACCGACATAGCAAACATTATACCCACATAACCAATCATCTGTCTCCATTATTCTTGCCTTGTTTACTGTTGGTTGCTAGGTTACCAATACTTCAGTCAGCTGCTCTAAAAACTTGATGAAACACACTATTTTTTACAAACTTTGAAAAGATTTGCTTCATGTTAGGATGAAAAGGCATGATTTAAGACATACTAATCCTAAAATTAACATTGTGATGATAAAGTGCGACATGGTGGGCAGGATTCTGTAATCAGCACCCCAGAGATATTAAGGAAAGAGTATTGTACATGTTTCAGGAAGAGAGATCTGTTCTGAGTTTTTTTTTTCAATATATAGTATTTCTGCTGTGAGGTGTTTTTGGAAAAAAGGTTAATGTCAATAATACACATATAAAAGGATGTATTCAGCACACTCACTGAGGCTGCTGGCTCATGGTGCGAAACGCAGCAAACGCTGAACAAACGTCCGAGATCTTCCCTCTCAATGGCGAGCTCTAGTTTGTGCTAGATTGAGGACACTTCACTGACTCCAGACCTGAGAGAGGAAAAACAGACAGAAAAATCACATTCTGTTCAAACAATGCAAACATAAAGGCTGATTAGCAACTACCGAGTGTGTGTGTGTTAATGCGTTTATAAATGCATGGACGTCTCTCTCAGTCGTGACACTGTTATCATTGCGCAGGGATGAAATTGTCGCTTATGCAATAAAATCAATGAAGGGAGATATTGGATCTGTTATGAAATCAAATACTCGCTTAACTTCACAGCTTTAGCACTGACCTGTGACCAAAATCAAGCGGAGAAAATAATGTTTAAAGCTACAGCCTATACCACACCATTCAGGAAAACGGCACACACCATTTAACGCAGTATTAGATATCAAAACAAGATGTATAAGAATAAACCTGGAGAAAAAGTACATAAGAAACAAATCATATCTTAGATGGCGTAAAGGTGTAGCGTTAGCCCTAAAAATAAAGATTATCATCATGAAAAAAATAATAATAAAATTTCCTAAAAAAAAGATAGTAAATTTCACAATTACGAAATAAAAACAGGAAGTAAAACATATAATTTTGGTTCACATCTTCATTTTAAAACATTGAAAATAAAGTGTACAACACAGAACAATAAAAATAGCACCATAAAAGTAGTATTTCATGTAAACGGAGCGAATATAATATGTCATAGGGTGCTTTCACATCTGTGGTTCGGTTCATTTGGTCCGGACCAAGGGCAACAAATGATACCTTTTCAATGGTCCTTTTCACACCACACTGATTGCTTCGGTCTGAAGCCGCGGTCACACTGCACTTTACTCCCCATAGACTTGCATTCATACGTACGCGAATGCATCAGACCGGAAACGCAGGGTCATGCGTCAGATTTCGCAGGTTGCTGCGGTGCAAAGTTCAAGCTTGGTGAACTCTGACCTGCGAAATCGGATCACTTGACTGCGTGAGACTAATCCAGGATCAAAACATGACCTCTCTGAACAGAAATTTAAAACATGGAGCAATCGCTCGCTTTTTTAAATGTCTAATCATCTCGTTTAATCCCGCCCCTTTTTGCAGCGCCGTACGACAGAATTTCGCAAGCTCAAACTCTAGTGTGACTTCGGCTTAATGCTGTGTTCACACCAGACGCGGAAGAAGCGTCAAATGGAAATGGAAAATGTGCAGAGCTGGTGGTGCAGGAACGTGATTGAGAAACACTGCTTTAGAATATCTTGTTTTGTGGTCAAATTTAAAAAGAAATGCACTTTTGGGCGAACTACTCCCTTAATAACAACCTCAACTCAAGTCGATTGGAAAAAAGAAGGTTATTTTTTGTCCAAACAGCATGATTTTCAGCAGGGTAAGCATTACAGCAAACCCAGACTGCCTGCGATTGGCCTTTTTTTCCCCCTTCTCATGTCAAGGTGCGATGAAGTTGTCAACCTCGCTGTGGACAGGCATCGATAAACAGAATGATTGGTTCACCGGCGGCTTCAATCACAGAGAGCTTCATTTACTGGGAGCCGCTTGACAAACGCTGGTGTCTGAAACTCTAGCGCTTTCTGAAGAGGTATTAGCGGCGGCTGGGGGACGAGGTGAAACTAGTACACAAGACAAATCATATTAAGCCAAATGAGGCTCGCCGTACACAGGTCAGTGAGACAGAACGTCTGAAGAGACGGAAGTGGGACGAGGTTGAGGACGCCAGAACTCGATTTTATGCTCTTGTATAAATCAAAGATGCTGTTTGATACTCATGCTAACGAATTAAGTTATAGTAAAACATATATATACAGTTGAAGTTAGAATTATTAGGCCTCCTGTGAGTTTATTTTTTTCAAATATTTCCAAAATGATCCAAAAAGTGCTCAGGGGTAGCTTAAATAATGTGTTGGTGCTCCTTGGGTAAGGGATTCATCAGAATAAACAGCAAAAATCAGTCCAAGGCATATAATAAATAGCCTTTATTCACATGGCTAATCCTTAAAAACCCTATGCATTTTGGCAAAGAACTGCCTTCATCAGGGTAACGGTGATCATGTGCATCTGGCGTTTCTATTGAATGCTACGCTCTCATGACTCAGAATATCTAAACAATACAAAATTAATATTTATTAGAGTCAACTCAACAATCATTAATTCAGCATTGGGTTTTTTCAGAATTGTATCAGAATTTCATTATATTGTTGAATATGTATTTGTGTATGTGTACACTGTAAAACCCAATAAGTTAAGATAACTGAAACCGTTTGAGGAAACCGATTGTAACAAACCATTTAAGTTCAAAAACTAATCCTAATGAGTACTGTCAACTTAATCCATTTGAGTAAACTGAGCATTTTGAGAACAGTAAACCCCAATGAATGAAGAGAACTCAAACCAACTGAGTACTGTAAACCCAATAAGTTAAGGCAACTCAAACCGTTTGAGGAAAGAGATTGCTACAAACCATTTGAGTTAAACTAATCTATACGAGTACAGTGAACTTACTCCATTTAAACTGAAGTAATGAGGTATTTAATTAACTCATTACCTTCAACACCGAGTTCAAAACTCTTTTCAAATGAGTAGAATTAAAGTTGTCAACTACACTCATTTCATTTGATAGTGCGCGCATATATATACCAACAAGTATAGTGGACAAATAAATGCACATTCACATGCATATGTATATGTGTGTGTGTGTATATATGTATGTATATATATATATGTGTGAGATAGATATAGATATATATATATATATATATATATATGTGTGAGATAGATATAGATATATATATATATATATATATATATATATATATATATATATATATATATATATATATATATATATATATATATATATATAGACACACACATGCATGTTAATGTGCATTTATTTGTCCACTATACTTGTTTGTCTATATATATATATATATATATATATATATATATATATATATATATATATATATATATATATATATATATATATATATATATATATAGTGGTTTCATTCTATATATACACATATATCTACATTGCATTATTTGAGAAATATGTTGTAACATGCTTCATCTTTTTTATTTATATATTTTTTTTGCCATTTAGTTTTTATTTTTCCCTCTATCAATCCTGAATTGATGATTGTTGAGTTGACCTTGTTTAATATATTATTCATTTTAGATTTCTCAAATGAGGTTTAACAGAGCAAAGAATTTTTCACAGTATTTCCTATAATATTTTTTCTTCTGGAAAAAAAAAAAAGTCTTATTTGTTTTATTTCGGCTAGAATAAAATCAGTTCTTAATTTTTTAAAACCATTTTAAGGTCAATATTATGAGCCCCTTAAGCAAGATTTGTTTTCGATTGTCTGCAGAACAAACCATCAGTATACAATGACTTGCCCAATTACCCTAACCTGCCTAATTAACCTAGTTAAGCCTTTAAGGCCCAGTTTCACAAACAGGGTTTAGCTTAAGCCAGGACTAGACCTTAGTTAAATTCGGCTATTTAAGCCACATTTATAAAAACAGCCTTAGAAAAATACATCACTGGTGTGCACCTGTAAACAAAAAATGACACTGACATATTTTAAGACATCTCACTGCAAGTTATTTTCAGTTGAGACAGCTCAAACATGCAATTTAATCCAAGACTAGTCTTAAACCTTGTTTGTGAAACTGGGGGTAAAAGTGTCACTTTAAGCTGAAATCTTAAAAATGATCTAGTCAACTATTATGTACTGTCATCATGAGAAAGATAAAAGAAATCAATTAGAAATGAGTTATTAAAACTATTATGTTTAGAAATGTGTTGTGGAAAAAAAATCTCTTTCCATTAAACAGAAATTAGAGAAATAAATATAACGGGGGACTAATAATTCAGACTTCAAAGGAATGTCTACGTTAAAGTGATAGTTCACGCAAAGCTGAAAATTCTGTCATCATTCATTTTTACAAGACTTTCATTCCTCTGTTGAACATAAAATAAGATATTTGAACGTTCTTCAAAATATCTTCTTTGGTGTTCAACAGAATAAAGAAACTCAAAGGATTGGAAGTTTTTGGCCAAACTAAGAGTCTTTTAAAAAATTTAGGAGTCCTTGGCATTAGAAGACATTACAATACATAATGAATGGTAAATAATAAATTAGTTAACAGTTCACAAATTAAGTAATAAAAAAGTTTAATATTTCAGAAATGTATTTAACTTTTATGTACGATGATAAATTTCTGTATTCAGTAAATTAAATTTTAAATAATGAAAATGATTATATTAGTATTCATATTTCCTCAAAGCATATTATATATCTTTTAAGTTTCTACAAATAGAAATCTGAAAATTGTTCAGTAGTTTCACAAAGAAAGAGTAAATCTGTTGAAATAAAAGTAAACCCATGATCAACTGCAACTATTAATTGACAACTTTATTATGATTTTACACGTTCTATAATTAAGCAAGCTCATTTACTAAATCATTTTAACAGGCTAACTTACAATGCTTTTACTCACTTTAAGTCATCTAATCGCTTTTTAAAGTGGGCCATTTATTAAACACTATATATTAAAGTATTTTGAACTATTTAAACAGTATTTTCCTCTAAAATGCACTTTAGGAAATGACCTGCATTGTATTTCATTCATTTATTTATTTTACAATGTGAGGCATGTTGTCATAAAAGACTAACAGTGAGGACTTCCGGTGGCGCGCGCTGCAAGATGGCTGCTCGGCACTAAGCTCCTTACAAATACCTCCGATCATAACGTATTTTTCCTTCAAATTGAGGATACATTTTTTACTAATATAAAACACCAACTCTTTCTAAAGAATGGCAACTAGTAAGAAGGCGATGTCTCCTCAAAAACAAGCTACAGGAAGCAAACGACTAAAAACGCTCGATGACGACGTGGCCTCCATTGTCAGCCACGCAATTGAAGCACAGCAGGAATCTTTGCGCGGAATGGTCTTCGGCATGTTAACAGAGGCAATTAAGTCCGCCCTTGCTCCTTTCAATGACTACATTAATGAGAATGGCACTGTTCTTCGAGCTCTAAAAGAAGAAATAGACGCTATGGGTAAGAATATGGCGTCGATAACATCTAAAGTAGATGATCTACAAGGAAACCTTCGCAAAACTAAAAAAGATACAAATCATTGCTTGTCTCAACTTGACCAAATACAACGAAAATACACGGATTTGGAAGATCGCTCACGACGCAACAATGTGCGTCTGGTCAACTTACCTGCTGGAATGGAAGGAGATGACCCTATCGGCTTCCTTCAGAAAATGCTACCTAAATGGATTCCGGACCTGTCAGGGCGTTCAAATCCAATAGAGATTGACAGAGCTCATCGAGTTTACTCGAATTCTAATTCAAACAGATCACGAGCGATGATATTTCGACTCCTTCGTTATCCGGACAGGCAGGCAATACTTCAAGGCGCACGTAAAGCAAAGCCTACGCTGCCCGGAGGATTGCGTCTGGAATTCTATGCGGACTACAGTGCCGCGACCGCACAGAAAAGAAAAGCGTTCTCGGCCGTCAGATCCAAACTTCAACAGAAAGGCGCGGAAACTTTTCTAATTTACCCAGCAATACTGAAAGTCTCTTTCAAAGGTCAAAAATACTCGTTTGAGTCGCCGGATGAAGCCGAGAAATACTTCGAGGGACTGGAGCGAACAACGTCACCGACTGCTCGCAGATCCTTACAACATCAGTTCCAGGATGCAATGGAAGCAACCGAATAATAGACAATACTGGACTTAACATCACGTAAATGACATGATAAGAAACATTTTTTTTAGCCCCCTAAATGACCAATTATACGGTAACCAATTATTATTATTTTATTTTGTTTTATTGGTATTTACAGTTACAGTCAGGTATTCGTGATACTATTTTTGCTTATTGTAGATAAAGTGGGCTATGTTTCCTGGTTTAAGATAGGAACAGCACGTATTCAAAACTTGTTACATGTTTAAATAGAGTTGATGCTGATACACTGATGGATGTTACACTCCTCAGCTGTTTAACGTCAGGAGGTACGAGAAGGCGAATAGTGTTTAGACATTGCCTCGCGATCGCCACAGACGCTCATTATTAAAGGGGTTAGGGAAGGGGTGGGGCACTCAGGAATAAAATACGCAGGAATTTTTATATACTTTTCATATATATCCACGAAATTTCTATGTTCAAAATGCACCTACTATTACAATCGTTACATGCTTATTTGTGAAAGCTTTATGACCAGAGATTATGGTTAATTTGAACATTATGTCTCTTAACGTTAGAGGGTTAAATTCTCCTAGTAAACGGACTAAATTTCTAGATTATCTTCGTAGGAAAAACATAGACGTTGCACTTATCCAAGAAACCCATCTAAGGATAGTAGATGTCCAGCGATTACAAAACAAACATTACATTCCTATAGTATCTTCAGGTTATAATTCTAAACAGAGAGGGGTGATAATATTATTTAAAAGAAATCATATTTTCAGTATTGAAAATCTAGGATCAGACAACAATGGTAGAATGGCATATTGTTGTACTACTATAGGGGGAAAGAAGCTCATGTTTGTCAATATTTATGCCCCAAATTCTTATGATGCTCTTTTTTTCCCAGACATTTCAAAAACTCTTTTAGCCCATACTGACTATTCACTTATCATTGGAGGAGATATGAATACAGTAATGGACACTGTTTTAGATAGATCCAATCCTTCGGTCCCAATGATACAACCCCAGTCCTCAAAAGCATTAAATTTGTTTACTAAAGACCTAAATGTGAGTGACACCTGGAGGTTACTCAATCCTGATGTGAAAGACTACACTTACTTTTCACCAAGACATAAATCCTATTCAAGAATAGACTACATTTTATTATCTCCTTCGATATTTTCAAGTGTAAAGAACATTGAATTTTTACCACAAAGTATTTCTGACCACAATGCAATATTAACATCTCTGCAATTCAGTACACTCACCAAACCCTCTAGATGGAGATTCAATACTCTTTTGCTCAAAAATGAGGAATATATTTCACAACTGAGATCAGAATTAACTGAATTTATTAGCTTTAATCAAAATTCTGTTTCTAACCATGATATGTTTTGGGCCTCTATTAAAGGTTTTTTAAGAAATAATGCAATTTGCTTTTCTGCAAGGCTTAAAAAGAACTACCTTCAACAAATATCATCACTAGAAAAAAGGTGTGGTGAATTGGAGCGGGAATTAGGAAATAATTTTTCAGCAGAAACACAACAGAAATTAAAGGTAGAAAGAGCTACACTTAATGACTTGCTTAGACAAAGAACCGAATACTTGATGCACATCACAAAACATAAATACTACATAGATGGAAGCAGACCAAGCCGACTCCTTGCACTCACTTTGAAAAAACATGAGCGACGCTTTAATGTACAAGCAGTAAAAAACTCTGAACAGGTTCTCACCTCCAACCCCTCAGATATTAACAAAACATTTAGGAAGTTTTTTGAAAAATTATACTCTTCAGAAACGCAAACTAACACGGATCATTTAGGAAAATTTTTTGAGACGTTAAATTTAACAAAACTTTCTAAGGAAGATGCTGATAATCTAGATTCAGAAATAACTCTAGATGAATTACATAATGCAGTTATGGATTTACATACAGGGAAATCTCCGGGTATTGACGGCATTCCTGGCGAATTATATCTAGTGCTATGGGATTTACTGGGACACATTTGGCTACAAACAATAAACAAGGCCATAACTAAAGGCCACTTTCATAAAGATCTTAATACTGCTTTAATTACTGTTTTACCTAAACCCGATAAAGATCTTTCTGAATGTTCCAACTATAGACCTATTTCTCTGATAAATGAGGATATAAAAATTTACGCTAAAGTTATTGCTAAGCGTCTACAATCAGTGATAAGTAAATTAATTCATCCAGACCAATCAGGTTTTATAACAGGACGTTTGGCCTCAGATAATGTTCGCAGAGTATTACATGTCATAGCTGAATCAGGGAAGTTGAAAACACCTAGTGGCCTTCTCTTTATAGATGCCGAAAAAGCCTTTGATCGCCTGGAATGGGGCTATCTATGGTACACTCTGAAAAAATTTCATTTCGGCGATCAATTCATAAAAATGATTCAAACCCTATACTCTAATCCCCTGGCTAGAGTAACTACAGTTGGAACTATTTCAGATACCTTTTGTATTAATAGGGGAACAAAACAGGGGTGCCCTCTCTCTCCTCTTTTGTTTAATCTATCAATAGAACCACTGGCTCAATTTATTAGACAATGTAAAAATATTACCCCAATTAAATTAGGCTCATCTGTCCATTCTATCTCTCTATATGCTGATGACACACTTTTATTTCTATCTGATTTACAAAATTCACTTCCCAATGCTCTCAAAGCTTTAAATAAATTTGGAAGAATTTCTGGTTTTAAAATAAATTATTCTAAATCAATTCTGATGCCCCTTAACCCAATTGGCCATAACATTACTAATAATATTAATATAAAGATATCAACAAAAGTCAAATATTTAGGAATTGAGTTGAGACCAACCTTACAACTCATACCCAAAATAAATTATATGTCAATTTATGGTAAGGTTGAGGCTGATATCCAGAGATGGATGCACCTACCCTCATCACCATCTGCCAGAATTTCAACAATAAAAATGAATATCTTGCCCAGAATTAATTTCATAAGCTCCATGCTTCCCCTCCCTCCACCACCAAACTATTGGAAAAAGTTAGACTCGATTTTAAACAAATTTGTTTGGAATGGAAAACGTCCCCGCGTAAAATGGTCCACTCTCCAGAAAAACAAAACAGAAGGTGGATGGGCCTGCCCTAACTTCAAATTGTACCACTGGTCCTTTATTCTTCTCTCAGTTGTGAAATGGTTTGAACCTGATATGCAGTATACCTGGAAAGAAATAGAAAAAGACCTTATTTTTCCAACACGTCTGCAAGACTTCCTATTCTCAGGCTTTAATCACAGGAAATGTATATTGCGCTATGGACCTATCTTATCCTATACCCTTCAAATTTTTAAAAAGGTAGAAGCTTCCTTTCCTTCTAAAACCACTTGGCATACTCATTCTCCTCTGTGGCACAATATGAACCTACTTTCTGGTCGACAACCTTTTAATCAGCCATCATGGGCCAATAAAGGTATTCTAACATTAAAAGACATAAATGGAGAAAAATCAATCCTAGATTTTCAAGAGCTGGTTAACAAATTTAATATATCCCCCAACACTCTATTTATATATTTTAAAATAAGGGCAGCACTAAAGGCTCATAAGACACCATGGGGTATGGATCTTCATACCCATCCGATTGTGAAATGGATATACAATGCTCCAAGAAAAGGAACTGTCTCCTATCTCTATTGCTGTCTTTCTAATATTAATGCACACAGTTTCTCAAAAGAAAGACTATGGCTATCTGATTTGTCTCTACTCAATACAACTATCGATTGGGAAACTGTATGGAATAATACATTCCACGCTTCCTCAAACCCTAATCACCAGTTTATTCACTTTAAAACTATTCACAGGGCATATTTAACCACACGTATACGACATATCATAGGTTTATCTCCACATCCTTATTGTAAGTTCTGTGAACCACAACGTCCAGATACCTTTTTACATATGATGTGGGAATGTCCGGAGGTACAAAAACTTTGGGATTCGGTGCTAGACATTTTATTTAAAGTTACAAAAATTAATTTTCCCAAGGATCCTGTATTGTTATTATTGAATGATAACTCTCAATTTCCCTTAAATGCAAAGGTCCGTAAATTTTGGTTAGCTGCTTCAACTGCTACAAAGAAAATGTTGGTACAGAGGTGGAAACCTCCTCATGATCTCTCAGTTAAGCACTGGTTACATTCACTATTGGAAATACTGTATCTGGAACTGTCATCAGCACGGATCAACCATGCTAAACTGGACATTCTTACGGTATGGAAAACTTATATATGCGACGTCAAAGAAATCTTGGACACTTAACCCTCATCTGATACTACGAATGTCAAATTGAAATGTAATTTATCTAACAGCTTGGTCTAAACTACAGTTATTCTGTGTTTCCTGATGTGCTTATAATGGGGTGGGGGGATGGGGGATATATATGGGGTATTATTTGTTAAAAGTATTTTTCTAACTAATTGTAAAATTGTATATTTTCATTTTTGGAAATAAAAACTGAATTACAAAAAAAAAATAAAAGACTAACAGTTAATTCATTCAATCATTTTCCTTCGGCTTAGTCTCTGAGGTCACCACAGCGGAATGAACCGCCATCTATTCCAGCATATGTTTTACGCAGAGGGTGCCCTTCCAGCCGCAACCCAGAACTGGGAAACACCCATACACTCTCACATTCAAACACACACATTCACTCCATCCAATTTAGTTCCTCCAATTCACCTATAGCATTTGACTGTGGGGAAAACTGGAGCACCCGGATGAAACCCACAACAACAGGGAGAACATGCAAACTCCACACAGAAATGCCAACTGACCCAGCCCGTACTCAAACCAGCAACCTTAACATTATATTAATGAATAAAATGCTCAATTTCATTCACATTAACAAAATTACAGTACATTTACAGTAAGTCTCAAAGACTTTAACAAAATACAAAGTTTGATGTACAAAATACAGCTTTGTATAAGTGTTTATCATATATTTTTTATTAAACCATGACGAACAACAACAGTAGTTTCTTGTTGTATTACGTCATACATACAGTATGCACAAAATGCGTGTGCTGTATTGTTCGTCAAAATGGTGCATGTGCCTTTTCTGGATTCAGCACAGGCTTTAATATAGATATATTCGGTGTACAATAACCCTAATCTATCTTTTACAGATTCTCAAATTTATAGGGTCCACCATCATGCAACATCTCGCGCCTCTGTTACCACATGTTATGATTTCGGCTTAAAACCTTCTCAAATGTTCTTCAAGAGAAGGAAAAAGACATCTTGAAAGGCCTGAATGAGTGCACTGTAAAAAGCAATAACTTAAAAAAAATAAATAAAAGGGAGTGAATCCATTGCCTTAAAATGACAAGTTGATTTTACTTTAAAAAAAATTTAAAAAAGTAAGTATTTCTGTTGTAACTTAGAAGTGTTAAGTTCACTTACCTTAATTTTAATAATTACGCACATAGCTCATTTACTAAATAATTCGATTGAAATGGCTTTACTTTTTCAACTAATCACTTTTAATACTATAAAACTGCATTAAATTTATAAAGTAAATGATCTATGTAAATGCCTAATAAAAACAAATAAGTTGTGTGAACTTAACAGTTCTACGTTACAACAGAATTACTTAAATATTTGAAGTAAAATCAACTTGTCACTTTTAAGGAGATGGATTTACTCGCTTTTTTCAAGCAATCGCTTTTTATGGCGTACACTCAAAAAAAAATTATTTAGCTGCCTGTTCAAGCTACCCATTTAAAGTCAACACAATTCTTGAGGTTTTTTTGGGGACAATTTAATTGTTTTATGTCCACTTAAATTTGTAAAATTTAAGTTTTAATAACTTTACTTGTGTTGGAATAATGAAGGAATTTTGTGGAACCCAGCATATTTTAGTGTAACTTAACCTTTAAAGGGTTAGTATACCCAAAAAAAGATTTCCTCACTATTTACACTCAAGTGGTTTTAAACTTCAATGATTTTCTGTCTTCTGTTGAACACGGTTGAGATATTTTGAAGAATGTTTGTTTTAAAAGTCTTCTGTAAATATTAAAATATAAATTATATTTTAAGCTAGAACTCTTCTACTGTTTTTATGTAAAACCGTATGGCGTTTGATTACCTGATTTGACACTTTGTTTGCAAATTTGACAACTTATGTTTGCTGATTAGTCCTAATGGATCATATTCAGGTCAACTATCATGTCATATTAAATACTACTGTAGTCTTAAATAAAATGTTTAACTTTAAAATCACGACAATACGCATTAAGCGTTATTTCTTGCTAATTATTTAAACATGGTTTATTCAAAAATGTATGACTTTAACAATATATTCAGGATAAAATGCTCAATTTTCATTCACGTTAAGTTCAAGTTAATTTATGAAGCACATCTAAAAACAGCCACAAGACTGACCAAAGTGCTGTACATGCATAGTAAAACCCAATAAGTTAAGGTAACCCAAACCATTTGAGGTAACCGATTGCAACAAACCATTTAAGTTCAAAAACTAATCCTAATAAGTACTGTGAACTTAATCCATTTGAGTAAACGAAGCAATTTAAGCGCAGTAAAACCCGATAAATGAAGAGGACTTAAACCGAGTACTGTAAACCCAATAAGTTAAGGCAACTCAAACCGTTTGAGGAAACCGAATGCAACAAACAATTTGAGTTAAGTACTGTGAACTTACTCCTTTTAAGTTAAAGTAATGAGGCGTTTAATTAACTCATTACCTTCAACACGGAGTTCAAAACTCTTTTCAAATGAGTAGAATTACCTTTCAGTACATTTTAAGTTAACTACACTCATTTCATTTGATAAAGTTGACCGTTGGGTTTTACGGTGTAAGATTAAGATATAGAGACAATCATAAAAACAAGGTCCAAGCAAGAGAAAAAAAAATGTCCTCACCATTTACAATCAAGTGGTTCTATACTGTAATGAATTTAATTCTTCTGTTGAACACAAACGATGATATTATCAAGAATGTTGGGTAAAAAAAACAGCCACTGACAAAACAAAAAACACTATGAAAGTCAATGGCTGCTGCTACAGTCTTCAGTAAACCATCCTTTAGTGTTCAACAGAAGAAAGAAACACAAACAGGTTTGGAACAAGTGATAAATGAGTAAATAATGACAGGATTCGTATTATTTGGCTGGACAATCCCTCTAAAACACTAACTAGCGGCGTTGATAATACGCGGTTAAAGCAGAACGTTTAACCCTACATGTAAAACAATAAACACATCATCAAACTTTACATTGTTTACCTCATAACTCACACCATACGTGGTCCATTGCCTAGGCTATCGTCTTAAATTGAAGTTGTGTATCCTAATCGACCTGTGCTTACAGTGTATTCGACATAATAAAACTGAGTTCATTACTGTATATAAAATCAACAAAGGCATAACTGTAAAAAACAAAGCCTGTGGATCTTAGAGCATAATATTCAGGCAACTTTAGTGTTGATCTGAATATCTGATCTCAAATGGTGTCAGAGTTTAATCGACTTTTTCCATTTTTACAGTCTTGTGCAATAAGGATGTTTTCCTGAACATGTCGGTCCTGGTTTTATTGTATAATTTCATATGGTTGAACTCTGTAATTCATTTGTATGGGTAATTTGTTTATTTTTAATCGAGAAATTAAGCCTTGTTCAACATAAAGAACACATAATTATGCCTATCGGACAGATTTTTGACTCAAACTATAACAGGAGCACAGATTTTAACTGGTTTGAAACCGAATATCAAATGTCTAACTTTACCACAGGAGTCAATGGCTGCTGCTACAGTCTTCAGTAAACCGTCCTTTAGTGTTCAACAGAATAAAGAAACACAAATAGGTTTGGAACAAGTGAAAGAGGAGTAAATGATGACAGGATTATTATTATTTGGCTGGACTATCCCTTTAAAACACTAACTAGCAGCGTTGATAATACGCGGTTAAAGCAGAACGTTTAAACCTACATGTAAAACGATAAACACATCATCAAACTTTACATTGTTTACCTCATAACTCACACCATACGTGGTCCATTACGTAGGTTATCGTCTTAAATGAGGTTGTGTATCCTAATCAACGTGCAGCGCGTTATACGCGTTTTCCAGAACGAAAACAATCCATTATTAGCCATTTGAGGAGATACGAATCACCTGAATGCTCATTGCTGGGTTTGTTGTGTTGACCACGTGCCCAAATACCTACAATGGACCTCCAGAAATCAAAGTTCGCAGATGTGCCACTATCAGAAGTTCACTTCACAAGTTCACTTGAACATGCGTGCAGGAAAACATGGCGATGAACAACAAGCGCTGCGTGTCATTTTAACGCTAGATTCAGATGCGCACAATAACACAGGCTATTACACTTGAAAATGGAAGACGTGTGTTGTGTTTCCCAGGCCTAGAGGAGCTCCAGCGTGAAGTGAGGTCTTGCTATTGAAGCACTGAAGCTATCAGCATCATGACAGCTCGTGATTTAGTGATGCAATTAGCAAAAATAATAGCAAACACCCATTAAAGGCGATAATTGGCGACGGCGCGGATGCGAGAACGCGCACCCTTTTCCGAAGGTTGACCTACCTCGATTTACATCGTTGAAACTTTAATCGTGTCTCCCAAGCCCTCGTATATAAGATACCGTGTGTCTTGCCGATGGTCAGAAGAGGCTTTATGCGTGAAGGCAGGTTCGCAGTGGTCAAGCGTCCGTTCAGCGGCTTATTTCGCGAATAAAGCGGACGACGAGCAAACCGTAACGCGGGCATCATCTCTCAGCGAGGTGCTATCAGGAGCCCAGACATCCAGAGAAAGGCATTGGAGTGCATTTTGTGTGTGTGTGTATATGTGGCGCTGAGGGCTTTCCCTTTTTCAAATCACGCCAGGGACCCCAGCGTTGTCCATCGTGCCGCGATGCGATTAGACGCGATCGGATTGAAGCGTGGACGCCAGCATCGCTCCGTTATGTCGGAGGAAGAGGAGGAGGAGGAGGAGATTCATTACGTAGAGAAAACGCGTTTC